>JAPYZE010002037.1:0-21624 GCA_030522805.1 Leptomastidea abnormis
GTGTGTGTGTGTGTGTGTGTGTGTGTGTGTGTGTGTGTGTGTGTGTGTGTGTGTGTGTGTGTGTGTGTACGTGTGTGTGTATGTGTGTGTGTGTGTGTGCAAGCAGCGAACGCGTAATAAAATGTCATCATTCTGAATTCGTTCAAAATTGCGTGCATTAGTGGAGAGAGAGAGAGAGAGAGAGAGAGAGAAAGAGAGAGATACTCTCTTCCAATTTCCTTCAGGCTATTTTAGTCTTATCTCTATTACGTCTGCTTTTTTATATACACATATACAGTAAAATGACCCCAAGTTGCATAAGACAAACCTACTAGGCTTTTTTTTTATGGACGAAAGCAGAGAATTTCTATTATTATTATTATTAAAGAAGCTTTCAAACACACGAGTTGTATATTGCGAAGTAGTAGCGAAACTTGACTTTTAACTATTTTTCCTTTTTTTTTACAACTAAATAGCTTGACTTGAAAAATGTCATTCTATATATACTCAAGAAGACAAGCATGTATATACATACACATAAATAATAAAATATACCCGCAAGCTTAATTAGTTTTCTCCTATTTTTCTCTCTTGACCCAGCCTGAAGAAGATGATGAGGCGTTAATGGAAGTATCAATAAACGAAAGGATGCTCAGCGCTTAAATGAAGCCACAACTTCTTTATTATTATTATTTTTTTTTCTTTTTATGACCAAAACGACATTTAATAACCTTGAAAGTAGTACAACGACGGACATTGGGCTTAATAAGCTCTGATTGTAAGAACAACAACAAAAAAAAAGTGAAATTTTTTTTTTTTCAACGCATATTAAACATCGTGTGTCTTTAACGATTTTCTGGAATATATGTATACATACAGATTTAATACAACGATGTATAAAACAATTTTGACATTTAATTATTTTTGCATGAAAATTGAACGAGCGTGAACGAGTATCATCAGCATCATTATCATCGCAACATTGGAGAGAAAGGATGATTTTCTATCAATATAGCATGTACACGTGACGTTGCGGAAAGTGACGCGTACTCTCTGTGTATATGTATACCTAACATAATTACAAACAGAAAAATAAACCGACTATTTATGGCACTATGAATTAGCTGCGCGTATAACTATAGCGGCATTTATGATGAAGAAGAAAAAAAAAAGATCGTTATTTAGATCGTCTTGTAGGTATACTATCAAAGGATTATGTACCAGTAGTAGAACATATCGCTTGTATTTACATACATCCAACAAATTAATTTACTCAAAGTAAAATAAAAAAAATAAAAAAATAAATTAAAAAAAATCAACCAAAAGCCAATAACAACCCTGAAGCTATTTAGCAACCTCAACATCATTGTATACTCAACCTCAAAGTTTTCATCTGAAAAAAAAACTCTTTACTCTATCTCTCCCATCATCATATAACTCAAAAAAAAACCACGGCGGCACACAATTCATTTCCCTGAAACAAATCGAAAACTTTCGCGCACGAGAGTCTTGTGGTACCATAGCTTAGCTTTGGTATAAAAATTGTAAAATGTATGTCTCTCAGCCATTATTATTACGACCGCGAAATCATCTCGCACGAAACGCGACAACTATACGAGTACTATATGTATACCTATATACGAATAGGAGATTCCGCAATTCGGCGAATGCTCAACTCGAGATTAGCACTTTCCAGTTTTTCCACACACATATACACACCTCTGTATGTACTATTATATATATCTAACACAATCACACATGCACATGCATAAATATATGTAAGAGAAGTTAGATTTACTCACCTCGGGCAGTTCCTCAGGCTTGTCTTCTTCGTCCATTGTCTTGGTTGCGTTGTTAGTCTGTATGTCTACTGCAGTAGTAGTAGCCGCAGGCACGGATGACGCGCTCGTTCCATTTATGCTGCTGGACACCTGTGTGTATGTTATGCACCCGCGCATATATTTATATAGGTATATACAGATAAATTGCGGGAGGATTGTCATGATCATTGTAATGGCATTAATTAGATATACCGAGAGAGAGAGAGAGAGAAAGAGAGAGAGAGAGATATTATTTATGATCGGTCGCACGATCGCTCGTGTGTTACATTGATATTCTGCATTTGATTGGAAAAATGTTACGGTTTACATGAAGAAGTTCTTGGTTTTTTTTTTTTAATGTTTCTCAATGAGATGGTGATGACGTGTAGGGTTTGATGAGTGTGTTGCGATTTGATCTTGAGTTGTTTATGATTATTAGGGTGTGTGATTAGAAAGAATTTTTTTTTTGAATCAATATAATTTATGAATTTTCTTTTTCTTTTGCAGCTGTTTTTTTAATATTGGTCTGTAGGATTTTTAATGTTTTTATGATATTTTATATGTTATGCTAATTAAATCGGTATATAACTCGATCTACTAGTAAATATTGGTAGATCAGTTGGGTAGATCTTATGTTAAAGAAATATGATGTTTTAATTTTCGTTTCCAAGATGTTACGCGAAAGGAGGAGTTTAAATTTAACCGTTACATAATTTCAATTTTTAGACTCTTACCCTCTTGGTTTATAAGATTTTTTAGGAAAAATATCAAACGTTTCTCTTATATGACTAATGATGTTTTTTTTTTTTTTTTTGGAAATTATTATTTTGAATTTGAATTTACGTAAAATATCATTTTTTAATTTAACGTATCGCAGTTATAGATTTTATCAAATAAATTATCTAAAATTATATGAATCTTTTTTTTATCATATACACGAAAACTAAAACTAGAACTTTCTGACGAAAGTAAGAGTTATTTTTTTTAAATGAATTTACAATTTTCACGCAGTAGCAATAAGAAAATAAGATCATAAAATTAAAACTGATAATTATTTTGAAATAAAAGTTTTTTTGTAAAAATTTATGTTAATTATATTTCTCAAACTCTCTCTTTCTCTTTCTCACTGAACTTAATAGCATTCAATGAAACTAAATCAAAAATCTGACTATTTTAAAAAATAAAATTTATCGCGTGAACTACTTTATAGTCTAATATGTGGATTCCCACGCATTGAAAAAAAATAATCAAGGAAAATCATAATGTTCGTTTTCTACTTTTTATTTTCAAAAATTCATTTAATAACTTTTAATCGTTAAATCACTCCTTTTTATTTTATTATTTCTTCTTTTTTTATAATCACATTAAGCAAACAATTAAAAATTTTAATCACTTTTTCTTCACTTTAAACACCCACACTAAAAAAATTAATAGGTCCATTAAAAGTAATAACTCACCCCAAGAAGTCCAGCCAGTTTAACCTTCGTACTTCTGCCTAAAGTACCGTTATCCAGCCTCAAGGACGTCGATATCTCCTGTCGATCCTCCTCATCCTCCTCAACTTCAGCATCCATACCATCTTCCATCCCAGCTTCATCATCAAGTTTGGCCACATCCTTACTCGAGTTAGTAGTTGTGATGACGAACGCCTAATCGAATGGAGGATAATATTGAAAAAGAAAGAAAGAAAGAAAAAAAAGAACACAAAGTCAGAAGAAATCTCGTGAAATCGATGTAAAAGACTTTTTTTTTATATTCCTAACGTTTAGGTATATCCTGGCAATTCGAAAGAATATAGGAAATAAAAAAAAAAAAAAAAAAAGCGAGAATTAGAGGAAACACTATAGGACGTAAGAAATACACTGGAAAGAAAGCAGTAGCAGCAGTAATAGCGAGTAGCAAATGCGCGGAAAATATAAACCGGCATAGAAAGAGAGAGAGAGAGAGAGAGAGAGAGAGAAATAAGAAAAATCATCCGTAAAGAATTGTGTGTATATTATAGCGGGAAGTCTCCAAGTGCTATAATGGCAATCAACTACTACTACTACTACAGCTCCTGTGACCCACTAAGCAATACATATCCCGCACAGCTGATTTTACTATTATATTGGAGGGCAGTAGCAATAGCAGGAAAGATAAAATTAATATTCTAGAATTTCGTTTAATTTTATTATCACAGATATACACAAATAATTTAAAAACTTGTAAAAAAAAAACTAATGTATAGTCTAGCGTCCTTTATAAGGTCGTCAAATCGTAATTTCCACTTGAGTGAACTTATAGAGCTACTACTATACTATACTATATAACTGCCTACCAGCAATAATATAAGGCCGGCGCCGGCTGCACTGATTCTCATCCTGTCTCCAGTTCTGGGCTGCTGAAATAGCCCGTGACTGCTCCAGTTCAAATTGATATAGTATAACTATATAACTAAACTTGTAAAACAATTTTTTTTTTATTTCTTTCACTACTCGCTAAATTTAATTATCAAACCAATAAAATTAATCGATGATAAAAATTTTAAAAGCCACACGTGGTATATTTTTTTTTTTTAAATTCTATCATCCGTTTTATCCGACACGCGCGTATCGACTGTGAGCACAAGAAAGTCTCAGTACTTCGGAAGGAAGCTATATCTCGCGTCGTCGTCGTCGTAGTCGTCGTCGGCTCAGGTGTATAAGCGAGCGAGCGGGGTACTACCACCACCACCACCATCACCATCACCACCATATACACTATACAAGAAGCCGCGAGCGGTATATAGTATATATAAGCAGGCAGTCGACCAACGGACTGCTGTGCCGCGGCGTCTGCGGCCTCTCCTTCTCATCCGAAGCATATATATAAAACGCGCTCACTCACTTGCTCGCTCGCCTTACGGCTGCTAATGATAAATTTCTTTTCTCTCTCTTTTTCTTTCTCTTACGCTCTCTTTGACTTTAACACTAGTGCTCTCTCTTACTTACTCTTATAGAATATATAGTACACACATAGTGTTATATATGGGTGACTATACATATATTACATACATATAGATATATAGTGAAGCTTATACCTATGTTGTTGCTACTGTTGCTGCTATATAGTATTATATTGCTACTGCTCTACCGGTGTTCTTTTTCTAGGTCAATAATCGCAGCCGAGAGTCTATATTATACTATACCGCACGTGTGGGCTCTCTTTATTACCCTAATACCCCTTAACAAAATTTCAGAGAGAGAGATCGGTATGGTATGCTTAGTCACGAGGATGATGAGAGGAGATGACGACGTTGATGCTACATGTAGGGGGGCTATAGGCTACAAAATTAAATGCTCTTCTAATGTACCTATATACGACATTGTATGTATGCATGCAGGCAAGGAAGAGGCTGTGGGGCTATGCACGCACCCATGCAGCAGCCGTGACCGAGAAAACTAGCTCTCTCGGAGTGAGATCGGTATATAGTTATAGTAGATAGTATAGCGGGAAGGAGAAAGAAAATGATGATGGAGAGAGAAAGAGAGAAAGAGAGATAGATGCTTATGGAGATCCGTCTACCATACGCGCAGGTGAAAGAGACCATCATCATCAGAGAGGGGAGGTGGATACATATTATATATAGAGGGAGAAAATGCGTGTCCGGGGAAGTCGGCCACTGGTATATATATTCCTCTCCTCCTTCTTTAGATATAGGTAAATGCTCTTGCCGGCTATTCTATACCGATCTCCTACTCTCTGCTACCGATTTATTTTACTTCCTTCCTTCCTTCCTCTTTCTTGTCGTGCATTGTCGATTCATTATATTAAACGTTGAAGAGAATTTAATGGTACTTACTATATTGGACTCCAAGGAATACGACCAAAAAATTTTAAAGGAAGAGGGAAATGAATTCTTGCTTCTTTTTTTTTTTCTTCTTCTTCTTGGTTTTTTGTTATCTTACCGGGTCCTAAGTATAGCCTGGTTTTGTCTCATTCGACTTTCTTCCATCACGACGTTTATATCCCAAATAGCCTTTTTTTGTTGTTGTTGCTGTTGTAGTTATAATACTGCATTACAGCTTCCCGTGGGAAAGCTAACAATTAAAATTCTTGTTTCGTTGTTTACCTGAGAAGATTAACTATTTTTGCTATTAACTGTTAGTATTTGACATTCTTTTGTTTTAAAAAATGTATACACATCCGAATATACTTATACCGATTTACTATAAATGCAATATATAAATATTTACTACCTGCATTCATTGGAAAGGTAGTCTTAAAACGTAAGGCTAATTGCGTCGATTCGGCGAAGTCAAAACAAATAAGAGGTACATAAGAGAGTATACAGTGGCTCTATTATAATAATTAAGGTGTTACAAAGATATGTCATTATCAGACATAACAAGAGGAAGAGAGAAAGAGATAGATATGATATTTTTCCGGCATCTTTATGTTTAAGGTCATTTGCCCACTGGTCTCTTTCTTTAAGTTTAGAAAGCGCGCTTGTATACATATACATATAGGCTATATATATGTATGAAGCAAGTGTGTATATGGGTATAAGAGCTTCATAGCGCCTTCGAACCTGCCTTGCCTCTGTGTGTGTGTATATGTGTGTGTGTGCTCGCGGGCAGCTTTTCGAGCGTATAGAGTCACTATGGACCGCCGATCACCGATTTTCACTTTCAGAGTCAAGGGGACGCGCTTTCCAAGACAGCTGCTGCTCCTCCAGCTGCGCGACTCTTTTATTTATATATATAGCTATATACGTATCACAATTTTAGCCCACGCGCTCTTGACATTGTTACTCGTAGTCACGGTTTACTTAAGACCAGTGGCCCACCTTAAAAATATATTAAAAGTGCCACTTCAGGACGTTTATTTTTGTAAGTGCAAAAAAAAAATTTTTTTTTTTTTTTATTTTTAATAGATGGTTGTGTTGTATGTGTGAGCTATTGTGAGCTACTTAATATTGGTTCCGCTTTAACACCCTTATTTATTGGCCTTTTTATAATATTCGAACTCGTTATTTATCGGCTATTATAGACTGGCGATTTTTATTTTGCGACAAGAGTTTGGTATTTAAAAAAGAAAGGAAAAAGAAAGAGGTAAGAGAATAAGGAAAGAGAAAGATAAAGGAATTTTTAAATTTATAATTGATGGACTATTCATTAGCTTATATGGGTAGAGATTAGGATGTGTGACATTTATTTTAATTTCGACGATTAAAACACTAATTAATCAAGATAAGCCAACTTAAGTTTGCATTACATTGTTTTCAACTCTTCATTTTAGTTTTCTTTTTTTTTTTTTATTTCTTAGTGAAAAAAAAAATAAAAACTATAATCATGTATCTACGGTATTATGCTAAAATTATGGCTTTTATTAAAAAAAAAATATTGAATAAATTTCTCGTTATTTGTCAATTATCAGTTGGATGCTTTAATCTTATCGTTTCATATATCAATCAAAAATAATAAAATTTAAACAAATGATAAATATTGAAGTGAAATTTTCACTTATTACATTTGATTAAGAGTTTTGAAGTACGACGTGTCATAATAAATTTAAGAATTTATTAAAAACCTTTTTTTTTACATGGTATTTAATGAATAGCCTATACACATAATATATAATCTTATTGCAAATTAAATTCTAACGATGACTGAATTTTAAAAATAAAAATCCATTTTTTTCTTCTTATACATAATAAGCACTGTTTTAACGACTTGAATTAATAGGCCAAATAAAATACTCTTTTTTTCAAATAGTTACTAATAAAACGATTTGAAAAAGATCTAAGATTCTGAGGAGACGTGATGATAGCTGATTATGATACCAGCATTAAAAAATAAAATAAAAAAAAAAAGATCGTTTTATTTGAGAAAATCGGAACAAACCTGTAGTAAAGTGGCATAACTTTCTTCTTGCAAATTGTAGTTTGTAAAATGATGAAGTAGGACAAACAATATAATAAAATGTATGCTCAAAGTGCTTATTCAACGTGATGCTGATTTCCAACAAAAATTTGATTTGAATGAAGAAATCGATGAAATATACTATAAATGATTAAGGAAGCAGCAGTGAGTTGATAAATATAGTTTAACTTCCTCTCATTCTCCAAAAGTGTCACTATAATGACGCATTACAGGCAGTGTGTCTATATCTCGTGCTGTTTGATGTGACCTGCGCAGTCAAAAAGCGTATAGAAATCTATTGCGCAGGTCACATCAAACAGTACCGGATAAACGTTCTGATTACAGATTTAAAAAATTACATGACCTATTGCATTTCATTAATTTAATACCGATTATTCTCGACTTTCTCACGAGCAAATCAACGGCTTCCTTTTTTTTCTCCTACCTCCTCCTTTTTTTCTTCTATATATTCATATTTATTTTTTTTTAAACATGATTATGGTATTAAGAGGAGCTGCACTTTAAAGAGTCAAAACTACCTTCTCGCCTGGGGGGATCTATCTCTTCATTTCTTTTCATTGAGGATGAAGAAATCCTTTCACGATAAAGTAGTATTTCAGTGAGATGAGAGACTTGTAATTAATATTGAGAGTGAACTTCAAACTGATATATATATATGGATTACTTATAATTTGCACGCTTTTGTTCTTATAATTCATTTTTGCCTTACATAAAATTTAAAATAAAAAAAAAAAATCATAAAAGGGCCTCTTCTCATCCTATACATAATACCAACTTTCACTTATTCTTCCCAAAAAAAAAAGAAGAATAATGATAATAATAAATAATCATATACCTCCCACTTATATATTTAAAATTAACATCATGTGTTCATTCAAGATCCTAGATATATCTATTCTACATTTGAAAAAGTCAAGCAGGAATACTAACACACACACACAGGATATAAAAATTTGAATTTTTATTTCGTCAGGTATGACCAACAACAACAGCAGAAACACAAACGACACAAAAAAAAAAAAAAAAAGAACACACCACAAAAAGCAGGACTAATTGTGACCAAAAAAAAACAAAAAAAAAAAAAAAAAAAAAAAACTGTACACGTCAGTTAGAGCAGGACTAGTTTTGCCGAAATAATATCTATTCAACCATTCAAAAAAATCTAAGATCTACAAACTTTATAGTTTAACGGCATCGTAAAACATATAATATAGATACACGCAAGCTTACAGCCAATACCGAAATTCTAAGACACACAAAAAACCATCAGGAATATATATATATATATATAGTTTCAACAAAGGCTTGTTTTTCTATTTCTCTCTTTCTCGCATAATCGGTCGTGTGAATATAAACGTTACCGGTAAGGCGCGCAAGCGAGTTTAAAAAGCCGTTGCGACATTTTTACTTTCTTTTCCAGAAAGTCAATAACCCAACACAGTAGTCTATAGTAGTAGTAGTAGTAGCAACAGAACATCTCGTTTTTTTCTTTCTTTCTCTCTCTCTCTCACACCATATACTCATCGAGCCAGTGTTTCACGTATTTATATCTCGATAACATTCTCATATATAGGAAACTCGTTCAACGGCGTTTATAACGCAGCTCAACTATGCGAGGGGAACTATTCAGACCTCAGTGAAAACACACTCCTCGAGAGTAAGTTGGAAAAGTATCTTGGCTAATTACAGCTGTGATTGCCCAGCTCCTCTGGCAATTGGGCACATCTCTCCTCGCTTTATATATACAAGTTTTTCTCTCTTATTTCTTTCTCTTTCCAATCCCTTTATCCAACAACGCTTATACATTTATCTCTCATATAGTTTTTTTTCTTTTTGCAAAGCGAGAGGAGAGGAGGGGGGCCAAATTGTCAACTATGCGCTTTCTAGCATGATATGTGTATTCCGCAATCTACTGGAAAATTCATTCAAAACGCGCCCGCAATTATAAAGACATCATCATACGTATATACCTGCAGTACTACACTGCTTCTGGAATTATATTATATATAGATACATGTGGATCACAGCATATCTTGCTTACATTATTGTTAGGTGTAAAAAGAGAGTGTTATATTTTTGCTAAAGTTGTGTAAAAAAAGAAAATGGGCTAATGCAATAACATTTTGGTCTGCTGCTAAATCTGCGATATGTAATAACAAAAACTAAATGATTGAATTTTACATGCGACATAGTAACCAATTTGTAAATAGATTTCTTATTGACATTGCTGTAACGAGTGTTTAAGGTCTATATATTATCATTAAAACTTTGTAATAACGTTTATTTATAGATTAGCGTATACGTGTGAGCAAAAGTTGCAACGATTAAAACAAGCGTTTGGATTGTTCTTGTAAGTTGTAATCAAAAGTATTTAGGTTTAATTTTTTTTTAAGCTAAATAAAATTAGGATATGTAAGTATTAGTCACGGAAAATCGTGCAGTGGAAGATATAGATACAAAAGGATAATTAGCAAGGAGAAAAAAAAAGTCTTATTAATGAGACCAGCAATTAGGCAAGTATTGGTATATACGGTATAGTACTGTTTGTTACCAACTTGACTTTGTATTTGTGTGTGTACGCAGATACTGGAGATGTGTATTTTGTATAGAATTATTCTCACGAGGTTACTTACTTTATCGAGTAATTAGGAAACGCGTATATACTGAGATTTCTTATCAATTTATTTAACTACAGATATAGAGAACGATAGAATAAAAACAAATTTGCTATAGAACACTTAAATTTAAAAAAAAGAAAACTATTGTTAATTACAGTACATCTTACGAAGGTCAAATGTATAACTTTTGCAAGTATTGAATATTACAGCTATGGATTAAATATTAATTCTGTCAATATAGTATACACTACGTCAACGCTTCTTGAGTGTGTGTACGATAAATAAAGTCTCCCGGAAGCATGTCAGATCACAGCGGGTGGTGTGTACTTATATATACGAGAGTGTGAAACGTCTTCTTTTTTGCGCGTAGCTTTATAAGTGAAAAATCGACTTGCGTTTTGCTTAGTGAAATGAAGATATATAAATGTCACGCCCGGAAGTGAAGGTATATAATAAGTTTAGTATAGGTTTATATTTTAATAGCTGCTGATAAATCTTTCGGGAGATTCCTTTATACGTATTTATTTGAAAATGGTCATTCAAGATACCACATTCCTGTTTTTAATTTTTACCATTGAATCTTTCTTCAATTTCTCTAATCATATTTTTTATACTCTACGTTATAGTATAAACGTACTTGCAAATAATTAACATACAATTTTTCATTTTCGCACTTTAAAGCAGCAATCGCGTTTTCCTACTACAGTTCATTCATTGAAAATTAATTCAAGACCGGAACACCACCAGCTGAGCTAGATATTTAAATTACATGAGATGATCCAGTAAGTATATCTGATCTTATAAACTAAGATACGCTCTCTTGCACGTGAACAAACGCTGCAAATTGTTATCTTAAAATTAAGCTGGACCTAATTACTCTATTTGGAAAATTTGACCTACCGGATGACTTACAGTCTGAGAAAAAAAAAGCTGCAGAAAAATGCTTATACAAGAAGGTGGCAAGAAATTGCAAGTGTACCTCAGGCGCAAAAGATATAAAGGAATAAGCTGGAAAATAATTTAAGGGTTTGAGTCATCACAAGGGTAAAATAACGAGCCGACGACGTCCGGTATGTCGGTAGTTTTTTGCAAATTTATAGCTAAACCACGTTAAATTATTATACACGTACAACCCATATGATTTCTCTCTTACTTGGTGAAGTCTGTAATCCTAGAGCTTATACGATGTAATCGGCCTCGTCGACTACGGCTATAGTATTATGAATGAATACATGTACGTATGTATGTACGTAAAGGTACTCGCGTCCTTCCACGCACGAGTCAATAGACCTTGTATTATATATAGTAATACCTTTATTACTTGAAACGGTAATCGTTATTCGAAGAAGATATAGTTATTGGTAATTTTTATGTCTCAGAACGTGTATGAATACCCTAGTATTATTTTATAAATTTCTCCCCTATACACTAACAATACACCTATAATATAAATACCATTGAATTTTTTACTGTCTCGTAGATCAAAATAACTCAAAGTCTGTATTTACACACACACACACACACACGAGCAGCAATCTAATTTTCCTCTCAACTCGCCATAGTCCTTTACAGATATATTTCATCCGCGCACGCCTTTAAAATTATAACGCAACCCACACGTGCTATAGTTTATACATCCCACACCCCGCATAATCTTATCATCACGACGATCCTAGAAAGTCCCTCATATATATATATATATATATATATATATATATATATGAGCTAGTAAATAACGATTATATACCGAGAATCATAATAAAACGACAAGGTTTATGATCTTGAAAAAAAAGAAAGAAATAAAGTCGAGGACAAGTTAAGAGTCTAAGCAGTAGTAGTATAAAGAATTTTTCGTTATTTTCACTGTGATATACATTGAGAGCAAGATTTCACTTTCATTTTTAGAGAAGACGAAGAAAGGGAAAATGTATTATAAGTGACCTATTAAATCTCCTACATCGATTCGTTATCTTTGTTGTTAACGCTCATTTTTAATAGACTATAAGTAATAACATTAGAGCGCATGCCACGTGAGCGAAATTTTTTGTTTTTGAGGTGAACAACGAATATTTGGAAGAGAATTAAGTTGGGCTTTAAAATCGGTAAATAATAGCTCGAATAAAATATGTTGACAATATGTCTGCGCTTTACGGCTCATCTCTCTAATTTTAATAGAACTTGAATACATAATAGGGTATAAACTCTTAATTTTTTTTATGTATAGGTATAAGTATGTAGTTAGAGAAGACTATAAGATTTTTTATTTATACCTATTTAACTAGTTGAGATTCCATACGTAGAGTCGATTAGATCGGTTTGACAATTGATTGACACATTCGAGAATTTCTGAGAGAGAGAGAGAGAGAGAGAGAGAGAAAGAGAGAGAGAGAACGCATGCATGCCGGAAAGTGTCGCGAAGGAAAGAGAGAGAGCCCTATAGAATTAATGCATTAAATACAAAAATAAAGTTCCTATGCGTGTTTCTTGTGTCGTGTCTCTTGAATACCAGACTTGGAATGTCGATACTTCAAGTTCTTCATTTTTTTTTTTTCTTTTTTTTTTGTCTTCTCTGGAAAATGCTCTTAACGTTGAAGATGTCGATCGTAAAAGAATTTACTGCCAAGTCTATATCTACGTATGTATGTATAAGTATGTGTGTGTCTATAAGTGTTTGTTGGAAAAAAGGCGCGTCCTCATCATACTCATAAGCTTTTTTTTTTTTTCAGAAATCGGAATAAGCGAAAAATGCTTTACTGAGAGAAAACAGTCGTTAAAAGTGCAAGTCTCTCTCTCTCTCTTTATACGTTTGTAAATAAAAAAAAATAAAATAAAATATATCCACTTATATAGTTATATCGTCTTCTTTACAATAAACTTATTTATCGATAAACATAGGTGCCTATATAGTATAGTGAAGAAAAAAAAATAAGAGAGAAAAGAATGAAAATTTACGACCGCAAGCTTTAATAAGGCCTTCTAGCTTTCCACAAAGGCATAAATCTTTTTCACGCGCATGCGACTCTCTATATATCCACATACCTACATCCAACACATGTGTATGTATGTACCTATATATAGGTACATTTACAGAGAGTTAAAGAGTGGACATGCGCTGAAGATGCGTCGTGACAGCCACCTGTTGCTTTCCTCCTGTCTTATATATATACGTATAATGTACGGGTATAGGTATATATAAAAGGCGTGTCCAGAGCAAAAGGGCTACTTTATTGAGAAAGAGAAAGAGAGCTGGAATGCAAAATATCCAATTTGCGCTAACGACTATACCTTTGGCCCCGATCTGTGTTTCTCTCTTTTTCTGCTGATGCTGCTGCTGCTGCTTCTGGGATTGAATCGTTATACGCGTGTATCTCTGTTGATATACATGAAACAACTTTGGTATATACTCTTATAAAAGAGTAACGAGGACCTACTTCGACGAATTTCCAATTCTGAGAGAGTTTATATATTTATATAAAGGGGGTAGGTATATAAAGATCGATCTATAGTGGCGCCAGACGTAAATAAGAGTTTGAGAAACTCTGAGAGGGATTGATTGAGAAAATAAAGTTAAAAGAAAGGGTAGGTATATGGATGGAGTTGAAGAGAAATAAGGGTTAAAATAAAGGATCTGTGTGTTACTTCTCTTGGCCTACTCTTTTAGTTTTGTTAAGGAGACTTGCAAGATTTTGTGTCTCTCGAGAGAGGCAGATGATGGTTGCTTGTTTTATGTGATTTTGCAAGTTACGGACGAAGTTGGACTTGTAGTGGAAAGAGAGAAAAGAGTTAAAAAGTTTCTTTGAATGGTGTGTAACGAAAGTATTGGAAGGCTTTTTTTTCTCTTTTTCTTATTTTGACTTGTCTTTTTTGAAAGACGTTTTCAATGTTTTCGAAGGCTAGTGTGTATGTGTTGGGATGTATAAATGTATATGTAGTATGTGCACGTGTATGACGTTTCAGTTATTTATTAGTTAGGAAATTGAATTTGAGGCAGATAGGGTATGGTATGTATGCGTATGCCAATATGAATATATCTGCATATATTTAAATACAAAGAGATGCTTTTTAAAAAAAAGACTTTCTTTAAATAATAAACATTTCAACTCGTAATTAAATTTATATTGTTTACGCGTATAGAAAACTTTGGTAATTTAAAAAAACATTTTGATTGATGTTGTACAACAATAAAGTATAAGATTGTATTGTTATAATAAAAAAAAGAAGAGTAATAAATTTAAAAGGAAACTAAAAAGTTTGAAATTTACTTATCAACTTTTGTGTTTCTTTTTTTTTTTTTTTATGGTCAAAAGTTAGATTATTATACAACGAAAATATATTTATAAAGTTTATAACAATCGATATATTACATCTGATACATATCAGGTTTAATACCCAATATAGCCATAAGTCTTGTTAAAAGACCCAATTTTCAAACAAGAGAGAGAAAAAGAGAGAGATACCTCTATGTATATCACAGTATATTTCGAAATCTCAGTTTATATTCCCAAGAGAGACACACATCGATCCCATTCCAATATATAAGATGTATACCATCATCGTCATCATCATCATCATCATCATCCCGCATCGTTTAATCGCATCTTTAACGATCGAGACATATACCTATATATAGGTATATAAGTATAAGCACAACAGAGGAATCGATCGAAAAATCTCGTCCTTAAACCAGTGCAACTTTCCCTCGTATCCTCAACATATAAAGTATTATACGACTTATTGTGTGTGTATATGTATATATAATACCGTTAAAAGACGAGCAGCAGCAGCAACAGCAACATACTGGCCCCAAAAATATCGAATTGCAGCCTATACCTAAAAAGTCAAGCTTACACAAACGCGCGTCATTCATCCTTGCATCGAAATATAACGGGTATACCCCCCGAAAGTGTATATAATAATAAAGGAGTATAAACGCGCGCGCGTGTCTGAAAAGGCGCGAAACTCACTCTCTCGTCGCAAATGATGATGATGATGACGACGATCGTCGCGGCAAAATATCGTTTCAGTCTGTTGACACAGTTCCTTATATATATCCTATATATATGAACGCTACGCTGCCGACAATTCAAACAAACCTACTTTCAAGAGTATAGTTTGTTGCTGTTGCTGCTGTTCTTTCTTGGACGTAAGCGCATGTTTTTTTCCTCTGACGATGAGATGACGATCCTGCCTACTGCTGCTGTTGCTGCTCTCGTCTCTCTCTCTCTTTTTCTCTCTGGGGGTAATAAAAGTGAATGATAAGAAAGTTTAATAAATTTTAATGAACGAACGCGCGCATGCTTGGATTTTTGTGTGTCGATTGCTATTATAGGATATGCTGGCTTTCTTTTGCGATTGCTTATATTACTGGTGGTGGTAAATCGCTTTTTTATACAAGGATATGTATGGGGTAAAGGAGGTAAATGGGGAGAATTGTAAAAAATAGGAATCCGATGGTATCCGATAAATTGGTGGAATGAGGATTAATTAAATTGTGTTTGGATTTATGTAAATGATTAATTTGATATTGTTTAAAAAAAAAAAAATTGGTACAAGAGTTTAGTGATGTTTGATGATTACAATCATATTTTTTTCTTCGTTTGTAAGAAAATCGGTAAATTATTGGATAAGTGATCGGTAGATGATGTTCTCAGCAAAATGCTTATCGTATTGAGTAAACGTTATTATTGGAATCCGAGTAAAACATACACATTTGAATAAAGTTGTAAGATGTGTTTAATGAATTGCTTGTAGCACTTTGTAGGAAATTTTTTTAAATTCCAAGTAATTATAAAGATGAAAATTCATGTAACTATTTCTTGTGCTACGAGAGATCTTCAATTACATTCTTTCAACGCTGCTTGTACAAGGTTTTTCAAGGTGCGCGTGTATAGTATATATCTTAAAGTACAATCTCTCAAATGAATGATGATCGTTTCAGAATGAATAATATCCGTAGATGTACGTACAGCAGTGTTACAAAAGGGCTCTACAACCACTATATGCTCGCGATATGCTGAAATAAAAAAATTAAAATACATCCGAGTCCGAATGCACTTATGAGATCTTAGCCGAAGTATAGAGAAACATAGTGTACGATTTTATTGAAGTAATTTTACTCGTGAATTTTGATAGATGGGCCGGTACTCAAAGATTATTTTATGCTTTTAAGATATCGAGTAGGATAACACGAGTTTTAACGATGTATATGATGGATTTGGTTTTCTTAAATAATGAATGCAAATTTTCAAAAATATATAATAACATTTACTTACAAATGTTTTCTTAATACAATAATAATATTACAAAGTACAGCATATTTTACATAGATTTTTATTTTTTTATTTGTACGTGAATCACAATGAGTTTTTTTCTTTTTTTTTTGCGAAGAGATATACAAAGATTACCAATTAATTGTTTTCTTGAGACGTATTCACGCAACGTTATATTTTATATACCGTAATAATCGAAAATTAATGCAATAGCGTAAAAACTAAATAAAACATCAACTGACAAAAATGGAGCTTTGATCAAAAAATAATAATAACGATTGTTAATGAAAAAAAAAAAGAAAAAAAAAGGAAACGAATGTGTTAGCGACTTGATCGCTGCTCCAAATGTGTCGAAAGACTAGAATCATTAAAATTAAACGCTTAATTAACTTGTATCGTTAAATTTTCGACAATTCTTATGAGAATCGACGTTAATGCTTATAATTTACGATACGTTTGATTAAAAGATTCAAGATTCAAAACATGCTCGGTTACATTTTTTTTTATTTACAAGTGTACATGGATATTTTTTTTTTTTAATTTTTTTATTTTTATTCTATATTGCTATATGTAAGAGAGCATGTTATGTACGTACGATAGAAAAAAAATACGAAAAATTAAAAGTTAATAAGACCGGAAAACAAGTTTTTCCTCAATTTTTACATACAGTTTTGAAAGTGTTGCACCTTCGCCGGCCAATAAATAAGTAAAAAATAATAAGAAGTACGGAGCATGAGCTTTGAGAAAAAAATGGCGCGAACATCATTGATGTCGATACTATTACTTACAAACTAATTTTAATTTAAAAAAAAAAAAATAATTAAAAATACTTGCATTCTTGACAAGCTCATATCTAAATATAGTACCAACGTACAGTGCACTCGCACAACTTTGCCTTTTTTCCCACGCTTTTTAATGCCTTTCTTTGGAAAATCTTCCTCTAGTCGATTTGCCATAGAACTTAACGACTTGACTTTCGTAGTATAAATATTTTTTGTACAAATACTGAATATTCATGTTCTAATACATATTTTTTTTTTTGTTTTCTTTTTTTTCATTTTATCTTTACACAAAATAGCCTCGGTCCTAATTTTTTTTTAATTTTTACAACTGAGAATTGCAATTATTAATTTAACATTTAAATTATTTCATAAAATAAGCTTTTTTTCCGTAAATCTTACATAAAAATTTTTAATTCAATTAAACAATTCAGTTCAAAGAGACTCCGTTTCTAATAAAATTATTGTCAATTTTCTTAAATCATATAAAAAGCGCACAGAGATAAAATCATTAATCTCTAAATGAATCTATATCATACAAAAATTTAATAACCACCTTATCATACTCCAATCAACTAATTTTCCAACGCACTCAAATTCATCACAAACTATACACACAAACCAAAAAGTCTCTTATCCTATAGCACACCGCGTTAAGTACCACGGGAGATCAAGGACGTATATCGCTTGCTGCTACCTCGCATGACGACACACACACCAACAAGAAAAAAAAAGAAATAAAACAATCTTAAAAACAATCATCATCATCACAAGCAGCAGCAGCAGGAGCATTTAGCAGACAATAATTAAAGAACCACAGCACTCAGTCGTTGCCCTCGGAGACGAAACTTTCGAGGTCAACATAATGTCCATTCATGTTGTCCTCGAGTAGTTGGGCAAGCTCTCGTCTGAGCTGCTGAAATTCAGGCCTGCGCTCGGGATCGGCGTTCCAGCAGCGAGCTATCACTCGAAACAGCTCGCCTCGACAGTGTGGTGGTCGCTCAAGACGGTAACCCTTCAACACGTTGCGCATCACGTCGCGCGCTGTCATGTCTGGATATGGCGTTGATCCTAAAAATAAGAGCAATTAGTTATTAGTTTATTCAGTTTGTGGAAAAATCTTAAGCCTAAGATATTTTAAGCTCCTTAGAACTTTCGTTATGCACTTTTAGTGATTGACGGGAAATATTAATTTACCGATTATAAGTCAGGTATTATAGATACGAGTCTTTTTTCTTGGAAATCTAAAGGATCAAAACAAGCTTTTATAAAATCATCCTCTCATTTTTTTTTCTTACTTCGTCATAGACAAAAAAAAGGGTGTTACCAGGAAGTTTAGAGAAAAAAAAAGGGGGGGGATGATAACTTACCAAGCGTCACGATCTCCCACATAAGAATGCCAAAGCTCCAGACGTCGGTCTTGGTTGTGAATAACGAGTAGACGAGTGACTCCGGCGCCATCCACCTTATCGGCATAGCGTTACGACCATACCTTGCTTCGACAACTTCACCGTCCTTGTCGGCAAATCTTGACATGCCAAAGTCTGCGATTTTACAAAGCTTGTTGTGGTCCACTAAGACGTTACGAGCTGCCAAGTCACGGTGGATGATCTGAAAATTAAGGAGAGTTGAGTTAGTTATCTGCGGTGATAGATATTTTTTTTTTATTTTGTATTTTGTTTTTTGATGATAAATTATGAGTGAGTGAGTAATAGAGAGATGGATTGATTGGAATAGAATTGAATTGATTGTATTTTTTTTGGTAGACAGTTTTGATTTTGATGTTATTTATGACTTTTGATATTAGAGGTCGATCGCTATATACAAAATTTCTTTTAATTTTTTTCTTTTTCTATTTTGAGTGACATCATTGCAAATCTATATACTAAACTTATTAAAATTTTATTTTTAACATCATGTCATATTTCATAACACAACAAAAAATATAAGTAGACATTACAAGTTAAATACTTGTAAGCATACAAGAATAATAATTATAATAATAATGATAATATTAAAAAAAAGGAAGTTGAAAATAAACTCGTTTTTAAAACCACATACATACATATATATATTCTTACAGTACGGACATCATTAGCCCACGCACCGATAAGACAACTTTATGAATCATACACATTCGCGGCATGAACATTTATATATATATATATATATATATAGGTACCCAGCAATAGCTATAAAAAACTACCTATTAACTCAAATCATTGGTAAATTATCTAAAGAAACAAAACGAAAAAAAAAATAATCATCAAACATCTATTACAAATACTACCGTACCAGTATATGTATACTTTACTAACAAGCAAAATAAAGATAAAAAAAATTGAAATTTTTATTCTCATACGTAAAGAGCAAAGCATAATCACTTGTAACTTATGCTACTCGCTTCAATAATTCCTCATTAAACAAAATCCAAGAATAATATCCTCTCTCGATTCACAGTAAGTTAAAGAAAGACCAATATACAATCAAGTAGAATAGTAGTAGGCATATCCGATTAATTGAAAAGTCAATGTAGTATACCAGACAGGTCGAGGCGCCCGATGTAATTGCCGTATCGTCCCTGCCGCCGCCGCTGCAGGATGCACACACATACACGATCAGTACAAAATACTGATATGGCACAGCCCGTAAAAGGATAACTCGGTATATATAAGGTAGATATGTATATGTGTATGTATAACTGCTGGTATACACGAGAGTAAAACTGAGATATATACATACATACATATACACTTACGAGAGATATAGCGTAAAGCCGTAATTGTTATTTATTGAAGAGGATTGCGATTGAGGGAAGGATGCCCTTCGCGAAGTATATAATGACGACTTGTGCCGCTCAGTTCGTCGCGTCAAATCATAAGAAGATATCTATACACGTTTATGCCTTATACTTTTACTCTCTTTGAGTATATACCTATTATACGATAATAGCTGTGACGCATAACGTTATATTGAAGGATAAGCGATACGAGAGTAGCGAAAGAGAGGGGGGGGAATAGTTAATTAATGTTACCACCGTAACGTCTCTTGATTTGGTTCGAAAGACAATGGGAGAAATATGGTTCTCCTTTTTTTATTTTTTTTTCTCTTTTGCGGCTTATATATCGACAAGCGATATATATTTGCCTTCGAGCTATACTGAATTGTATATATATGTACCTATAAGTATATATGGTCTTTGCTTTGAAAGACCGAGATTTGCCGATGGAATTTATTGTTGACGCGCAAGAAAATAAGGTTAAGGGAGAGAGAGAGAGAGAACAGTATCTCGTGGAGAGCCCTGAGGGTTTCTATCTCTCTCTTGAGAGTAAGTAGATTACAATATATAGTTATATATACTCTTGGTCAAAGTAGAAAACGACAGTAGCTGTGCTGCTGAGAGAATGTGAGTTTAATTGATTTTACGAAAGGATTTACGATTATTCAAAATTGAATTGGCGGATAAGTGTTAACGCATTTATATATTTATATGCAACGACGACGACGTTGTTCTCCATATGACGATGTATTGAGTTACATTGGAGATCTTGACTCTTTTGCCGTTTAAGTGGACGTATAGTAAAGGAAGGGAAGGAAGGAGAGAGAGAGAGAGAGAGAGAGAGAGAGAGAGAGAGAGAGAGAGAGAGTATATAAGTGGATTTTAACATTAAATCAATCAGTAGAGCTTAATTGAAATTTGTATACGTATATACAACAACGACTGAAGCTTGGACTTGTTTTAAAACAGACGATACTTTGAAAATAAGATAAAAAGAAAAAAAAATGATATAGGTATCTGAATAATAGCAATTGAAATTCGAGATATACACGCGCTAACAACTAATTAATATTCACTTTTTCCAAGGGCTTATTCTGTGTAAAATAAATAAATAAATAAACCTAACACCTAAGTTTCATACATCGAGAGAGCTTATATATCAGAGAAAAAGCGACGCGTTGTTTTGTTGAGAAATCCGTTGAAAACATTATATCGCACACAATATTATTTTTTTTTTCTTTCTTTTTTATTTTTCTACAATAGTCACGCAATATAATACGCGTAGCGTGGAAATAAGAAAGAATAAAGAAAAAAAAAAGAAAAGAAAAAAACGTTTAGCGATGCCAAGGGAAGATGATAAGCATCACACTTATATACCTATATATGAGTAATTCCACGAAAAAGGGGTAGTTATATGGTTCAAAAAAAAAAAAATTTCAATTTCGAGGTACGCTCCTGATTGAGGGCGCATTTTGTT
>JAPYZE010002038.1:0-18151 GCA_030522805.1 Leptomastidea abnormis
TTCGTTATGTTGCACCAATATCCAGCACTTCCAAAAAAAAATAGTAAAATTTCATATCATTTTAGCAAAATTTCCAAAAAAATTTCTATCAGTGTATGTTGAGATGTGTAGTTGTATCTCATATTAGGCGTTAGATTTCGAATGGATATTACTGACCAATCTGGAATTTGAACTTTTTTTTTAAATTCTTTATATATTTTTTTTTTTAGTATTTTTGTTTCTTTTTTTATTTCTGTTTTCTACATTTATTTATTTTTAGAAATAAGAAATTTGAGTTATTCAGAATGAATTCGTTAATGTAATAAAAAGTAAAAGAAGGGTATGAAACAACTTCATTAACATTACACATGTCCCGTATTATAAAATTGCAAGAAACCATATTATCTGATGACAAGGTCGACATTATTTAAGTTATAAAGAACTGTACAGCATCAGATGAATAATTGTCGGAAACAAAAGTCTGCAATATTCCCGTTTAATAAGATTTCACCTTGGTCTCAAAAATATCTCGTGTAGACCAATCAATCAAATAACAAAATAAAAATTACCACCAACGAAAATAAAAGATGCAGGTATACAAGGCGTGACAATGATAAAGCATTAAAACCAAATTTCATACAAGCACATGTGTGCATATAAGTATGTAAAAAGATGAGAGAAAGTCAAACTGATTGCGCGAAAATTTGCGAAGAGAACGAGTCAATTTCCGCTAATTTTTTGGGATTGTATCATCGATATTAAAAACCATCTTATATAGGTATTACCTTAGTCCTGCTGTTGCTGCCTTCATTTTTCAATGTATATATACACGAAGTTGCTAGAGCTAGAATGGAAGAGTCGCAAATTAAGGGGCTGGAGTATAAAAAAGAGAGCCCCCGACTCATTTCTCAAGCTGTCCACTTGCATAAATTATTGCAAACGAAACGGTTGGGTCCAAAAAGAAATTCATAAAGTCAAACCTTACCTTACCCAACTCCTTCCCTATAACCATCGGAATACATATATATACTCATGTATATAAGGTTACGTGCTGGTTACATATACCTTGACTTTTGTTCTGTTCCGCGATATTTTCTTTTTCTTATTTTTTTTTAACTTTATTCTCTTGGACTCTCATATCTGCACGTGAGGGCAGTTCTTTCACGGTACTCGTCCAACTATATACTCTCTATGCTACATAAAGTCGGTCTTTCGAATATGTGCGTTTGAAGTCGATACCGACATACACACACATACGTTCTTTTTCTCTCGTAAGGACGAAAGGAGAGAGGAAGAAAACGATGCACGACTGATTCGCCGCTCACAAAGAGCATTTTGTTTCGTTTACTCTCGTGGCTTACTACTCTCCTCCACCTATATTTCCCCCCCCCCCCTCCTTTCTGCTTGACCCCGTAAAAGAGTGTGTTCCATCGACTACACGCCCCGTTTGCACGTCGCGATTTTTTATTTTCTCCTTTTTTTTCTTCTTCTACTCTGATATAGTCTATGCAGTACAACACAGAACAACATATAGTCGTGAGCTGTTTAAGTTTATAAAAAATCTAAGAAGCATGAAGGCCAAGAAAAATTAACTATCAGAGAAAAAAAATGTTTTTTTTCTATTGGGTTGTACTTGATCATACATCACATCATGCTCTTGGATATTTGTCGGCCTATAGGGCATACTTACAGGAAGGAAGAATATCGTGAGTTTCATAAAAGCTAATCTGCCTGAGAATAACCGAATGCAGAGTTTTATGCGCGACGTTTATTGTAAATGTACGGGATATCTTATTCTATTGTCAACCCTTATGTGATTGCTGAAGACGACTATTTCAATATACGAAGCTATACGTATATGTGACGTTTAGACGAGACATTAATATGTACGAATTAATAGACGAAGCTTGATTGTAAATCAAATTCTGAATTTATTATCAAGACACGTTAATCCTGAAAAATTATTTTCATGACGAACAAAACGTAAGACTCACTCTTGGTATAGTATGAGTCTATAAACTTGTTTTATACCGTGAGGGAATACTACACCTTCTCTTATATATGATAATTTATGTCGTTGTACGCGTATTTACCACTATGGGAGAAAATATACTTGGTCTGTTGAATTTCTTTGATTTGAAACTTATGCTATACTACATATACTTTGAATGTTAATTGAGCATGAGAATATTGAGACATGGATATAATTTTTGGTTTACGCTATACTTGTAATATTTTAGTGTTTTTAATTAAATAAGAAAAATATTTTTCAAATTTTATGAATTTACGTAATATGAATTATTTTTCTAATTATAGATTTAAAAAATTAAATGTATGTGTTAGTTTATGTTAATTTTATTGATAATGTTTTGACTTACGAAAAGATCGGTATACAATCATTGACATAATTACAGCAATCAGACATACGTACCTGCAAATAAAACAGAAAATTTACATTAATTAAAATATTAAAACATCATTAAAAGAAAATGTCTTAAAACTACTTAATCACAAAATTAATTTTTAAATAATCCATATCAATTAATCATAAACATCAGGGACACAATAACAACAACAACAACATCAAGCTCAATCTCATCTGTGAAAAGTTACACAGGCATCATCCATCCCCAAATCCAAGTTAAAACTTAATATCCCCTACATCTACTCCCTCTTACCCCATTTCATATCTTGACTGACCAACAATCAAAACTTTCAGTAGAAAGGTCGTACCCGTAGGTACGAGGGAGGATAGTCACAGATTGCGAAATGGCCGCGCATGCGTTTCTCGGTTAGTTGGGACGTAAATAATTATAGCCCACTTAAGTGAGACTGGTGTGTGCAAGGAGTAGCAGTAACCAGTAGTAAAGTTTTCAGATGAAGGGATGGATGTAGTATATAGGAGGAAGAGAAATTTTTAAGGAGTTATAGATTTTGGGGGTTGTCTGAGTGCCACTTGGTGTATGCTTCGGGTTGGACATCATGGTCACTTGAGCATCTCTAAAAGAAGCATTGCGACAGTACCACGTGATTTTTTATAGGGTTATACTTGCTGACTCTACTCAGGATCTCGTTATATTTTTACCCTTCATTTCGTTTGAGAAAAACTTCATGTTCGATGACTTTTCGGATTGGTATGTATACTTTTGAAGTTTTGATGAGTCCTTGAACAGTAATAACGATAAAAACTTTTGAT
This sequence comes from Leptomastidea abnormis, assembly GCA_030522805.1. Taxonomy (NCBI): domain Eukaryota; kingdom Metazoa; phylum Arthropoda; class Insecta; order Hymenoptera; family Encyrtidae; genus Leptomastidea; species Leptomastidea abnormis. The sequence goes on from JAPYZE010002038.1 coordinate 3,176, forward strand.
TTAGTAAGATGTCTTTTAAGTTCGCTTTACCTACATTTCAATGCATTTTAATAAATACAAATTATAAATTTTTATTTTTTATTTTTAATTAATTTGTTTTAAAATGTCTGTATATGATACTTTAAAATGTTGATTATTATTTGATAAAAATGAAAGGTACACACATGAACACTTCGAGAAGCGATCCGATAGATTTATTTTTTAAAAAGAATCATACGTGTTTATTCATCGAAGCAATTGAAAGGAAGAAACACGAGCATACATTTGTATAAAACAACGACATGAAAAAAAAAAAAACTTACACATGAGTTGGAAATTGCAAAGAGAGAAGAAGTAGAAGAAGAGGGAAGAGAAAGAGTTTGTCGATCGAAAACGAACTTGTCTATACAGCAGCAGGGGCATTTTCTCGCGCGCGATTAATTCCCGTTTCTCCTTTGTCGGCACGCCCATTTTTATTGGGACAGAACCGCCTCTCGCTTGGTACCAACGGTCATTTCCGTTTCCTTGGAAAAGAAAGGTTTCTCTCTCTCTCTCTCTCTTTTAAAGGTAATGCTTTTGCTTGAAAATCGCATTATCACTTCGTCTAGATATATACCTACATATGTGTGTGTGTGTGTATACATAAGCGTATGTGTCGTTTTGGACGATATGTATAGATGCCTCGAGCAAGATAGTATAAAATCCGTAATAGCTTCCCATATTACATCGACGAAGCTTTCAAATTTTCAGCTACGAAAAGGCGGAGTCGCTTTATTTTCATGACTTTATCGTGCGAGATTGAAATTTATGGAGATTCTATTTTTATCCTGTTTTGTGTGTCAACGATACTTTAGAATTTTTTTTTTTTTTTTGCGATAGTAAGGTAACAATGAAGATGATGATGATACCTTCGTAGACTTTTTTGCCCTGACACCTGTCGATTATTTTTTATATGGATATAGGAGATGATATTGAATTTATGACAGAAAGTATTTATCTCAATATATGATTATTGGGTTATTGTTGCTATCTGATGAAAAATAATTTATTGAAAATTGATAATCTTTATAAAATATGAATTTTTATAAATTATAACATTTTTAAATTTCAATAAGAGTAATATCCTAATTTTTTAAGTAATAACTTAGCACCTCCAGCAACTACAATAAAATCACTCTGCAAAGATAAATTCCTCCCTAAATCTCTTCAAACAATTTTCTCTCTAATCCACAAACAGCAGCGCTTCTCGATTAAAAACACCAGAGGCGTATTAATTTGAGCTTGTGAAGAAGGAAGATCGTTTTCGCGCAAGTAAATCTGTGATAAATTAGCTAAGGTATAGGAAGAGGAGACTGATAAAGATTAATACCGGACTGAACAGTAAAGTGTCCGCCCACTACTACCGACTATATAGGAGTAAATGTTATTCGCGCATGCGCAGTTGTGATGCAACAAAATCGCGGCTAATCAGTCTGGGTCGCCGACCTGAAATCCTCGTTTAGTTTATATAGTTTTATCGAGACTACGTATTTATCATGTACTTAGCTTAAGTTTTTTTTTTACTAATCCTTTTTTTTTAAATTATATAGTGTACAATATTTATGTACTTACATTTATTTTTAGTTTTGCAATAATAATCAAGAAATATTATGTAACACGTGCATATTAAAAGTAAATTTTAATAAATGTGAAAAAAATTCATTAGCATAATATTGCGAGTACCTATATAACAACTCTATAAATTATTTCAAATAGAGGATAATTTTTTTTCTAAATCTCTCTTATATGTACATACATTTCATTTCATAATAAAAACCTCATTTTTCACCAAAACAATTATACCAGAAAAAAAAAATTACTCATTCAAGACCGCACATTTACTCTATACACCTTTATTTAAAGCAAAAAACCTTGACATAAATAATTTACCAAAAAATAATAACTCGCAACTAAAAATACCCTATTTAATCAAACTTACAACCACAATATTCTAAGGATGTCTAGACAATCTTCAATTTATTTGATAGCTCGCGATATTTCTTTTAAACCCCCTCTTTTACCCCATCAAATTGCCACAGTCTCATCATCACCATAACAACAGTTTCTTTCTCACGAAAAAAAAAGAAAATAAAATTTGTTAAAAGACGCGCATTGCTCGATCATTTTTTCCGTATACGTATACAAAAGAGAAAATGCGTACCAGTAAAGAGAAAGAAAGAGAGAGAGAAGCCGTAAGGAAGAGAGCTCGTTAGGCTCCTGTCCTCCTCCTTCTTCTTCTTTTCTCATTCTCATCTATATATATACTTTCCCATCGTCGACAACGGTAGCTTCAGCACCGCCTGGACGTCAGAAAAGACAGACTCTACCATCGCTCCTTTTCCTTCTCATACATAATACACGAGATGCAGCAGCAGCATCAGCAGCAACTATATATACGACTGCCGTCAGCGCATACATACATATACTTCTGTATGAGAGCAGCAGTAGAAGAAGAAGAAGCAGAAGCAGCAGCCCGCGGGTTGCATTAAAAGCCCAGATTGTATTTGCTAGTAGCCGCTACCCATTAGAAAGAAAGAAAGAAGAAGAAGGTGTGCTCTCCGAGATTTCTCATAAGCATATACGCACCTATTATCACATCACTTGGACGTTTGACTTCTTATCGCGCTTTGAAAAAAAAAAAAAAATTGTAGAGGGAAAGAGAGTCAGGAAGTTTTCAAAGTGCAATCTTTTTACCCTCCTAATATCGGTTCTTCTTTGCGAGGCCGTGATATATTATTGCTTCCTCATTTGGCTGTATATGTGTGAACTGCTGACGTGAGCATATACACCGTATTATATAGAAGGAATCATAGGTTATAGGTATGTGTGTATATTAGCTCATATGTATATATGTAGGAAAATTGTAATTTCTCGGTCGACTCGGCGAGACGTGTCCCTTTAAACGTTAACTTACCTTACTTACCTTACCGCTAACGGTTCTTTTTCTATATATAAATCGCACACGCGGTGTTAATGGACGAATACATATACACACGTATATGTGTATATGGTTAAGTTCATGAGAAAATCTTGGTTTAATCCAAAGTATTTTTATATGTATGTGTAAGTATGTATGTATAATAAGTATGAAAACAGTATGCGTGTTTTCTTGTGTTTCCGTATTGCTTTTATGGAGATTTACTGTATCTCTACAGGTTTTGGAATGTTTAGAAGTAGTGATTTTTGATGAAAAAATAGGAGGAAATTATGAGGGTGATTTCTTAATTGTAAAATTGTATTGATTACTGCTGAAAATATTATTTTGTTTATTTTGGTCCAATTTGGATTTTAGAAAAAGATGAGATTTTCCATGAAAGAAAGAAAAAAGAAGAAACAATTATTTTATAAATATTGGATCTATTTGTGGAAAACGAATTTCACAAATGTATAATACCTTAAAACCCTGTGCATCCCACTTTCTACAAAAACAGCACGCCCTACTACACTATATATTTTGACACACTACTAGCCGATATTTACTACAAACACCAACGAAAAATTTCTATACTAAGAAACATAAAACCTACCGAAAAAGATCGAAGACAATTAAAGGATTTACAACTTAACACACAGTGTGTGTTCCATACACACATAAAACACATAGTTCCACACTCCGTGGGATAAAGAGAAACTGAAATATTTAGACCTTACATATATACTATTTCGCGCGTTGAAAGGACTACTGATGCGCTCACTTGAGAAAACAGAGAAGAGAGAGAGTCGCTTACACAGCAGCAGGTATTCATCAGGCTCCTTTTCCTTTTCTCCCCCCTTCCCCCTCTTCTTTAATTTAGTTTTTCCAGCAAGTCTACCTTGACCTTCTTCTCTTCTCACATTTTCTTCTATAGCTATAGCAAATAAACTCATAAACACTGATCCAAAGAACAAGAAAAAAATTTTCGCACTGTATTGTATTACAGAGATCCTATATAGACCCCCCACCTGTAAAAGTATCGTCATTACGGTACTGACCTTAAAAAAAAAAAATAGTAGAAAAAACTCTACGGGAGCTATATACAAAGTACAAAGGAACCGAAAGCGAGAAAGGATATCTTTGAAAGATTTTCCTTCCGAGTTAGAGGTAATATCTTCTCTCTCTCTCTCTCTCTTTTTCTTTTTTCTCGAGGCCACTAGGGCAATAAAATCAAGGCAATAGGCGCGTGCCTTCGTGATGAGGCTCCCGTTGATTTTGTCGTCAGACAAGAACCGGAAGGTCGATGGTTTATATATACTATAGTGAACTATCTTCTTCTGCTCTACTCGGTATATAGTATATAGAGATAATATACTTATTTTGAAAGATGAAGAAGAAAAAGCGCAGCGTGTTTTTACACAGAAGACACACGCGTCTTATTCTTTCTGATGGTGAAATCTGAGCATATGTATTATTGGCCCACCCGCAGGAGTTTAGTTGAGAACGTTTCAGACGACGTTCACGTGTTGCACACCAAAGCCCTACTTTCTTTCTTTCTTTCTTCTTAATTCCTTTATTATCTCTCTTTTTCTCTTTCTTTCTCATTCTTATGTACGATTTCTCTCTCTCTCTCTCTCTCTCTCTCTTTCTCTCTTCTCAGGATTGGAGAGAAAAGAGACAATGGCCCGTCGCGCCTTCCTTATCGGCTCTATCAACCAAATCCGCATACATTAGAATTAATGCGCGGAAACTGGCGAGTCAAGCTTCACATATATGTGTATGTGTGTATAACAGTGTGACCGGACCCAATCTTGACTATACATATACCGCTTTCTCTCTCTTTCTTGGTTCATTTCTTTTATTTATACTTATATCTATGCGGTTTATTTCATTTTTTTTTTTTGCAAACAAGAAAAGGCGGGGGAGAAACACGCTTTTGTCGAAATCCCACACGTTGCATTGGTTTTATTTCTTTTGAAACTAAAGTACCTATATTGTGAGATATACAAAATTTGAAAAAAAAAATTGTCTATTAATATATAGAGATTGAATGTTTAGTATAGGTAAGATAAACTTGGTTTAAGTATATGAATGTAATAAAAATGATTTTTAGATATACAAAAGTTTTAATGTTGGTAGTTTTAAAATTGTTGGGTCATGAAAGTATCAAGAAAGTCGAACAAAAATGCTTATATTTACTATTATGCGTGTTTTAATACACCATTTCATAAATTTGACATTATAGTTTTTCATTTTATCAATAAAATAAATTGTCAGAAAATTTAATATATTTCCCACAAACATATATAAAGCAGTTTATTCAATATAACGATATACCACGAAATACCAAAAAATAAAATATAAATTCACAAAATGAAAAATGATACATCCCATCCCTAAAGTATACAAATTTCCACGTTGGCATATATATCCCCATAAGTATTTCGCAGACAGAAATTCCAAACAAGAAATGATCCATTAAGATCCACCGTGTACTGCTATACTCTCAAACTTCTCTTTTCCAATTTTACATAGCATACCCAAAGCATCTCTCTCTCTTTCAAAAGCATTTTCCCCTTAGCAAAGTATACGCAATACTCCAAAGTACAACTCCTCCTCCTCTTCCCCCCCAAAAACTTACAGACCCAAGCAATTTGTCACCGATACAAAATTTCGCGCTCGCGCGTCAAGAGAGAAAGCGGGAAGAGAGAGACGAGAGATCCCAGGCAAAATTTATTTCCCTAATTTCGAGTCCCCCTCAACGATTCCTTGACAACCGTTCTCTCTCTCTCTCTCTCTCTCTCTCTCTTTCTTCGTACTACACACAATAAGCAAGCCTTGATACATCGCGTAATCCCCGCAGATTATTATGACCCCTAAAGCCTAACGACGCGATTCCTTCTTTTGAGACGCAGAGGAAGAGAAAAAAATCATCCTAAGTTGTACCTACTCCCTAAGGAGAGACCTCGTAAGCATCGAGTCGAGAAAGAAAAAAAAAGTAAAAGAAATGATACGATGGTAGAAAGAGAAAGATAGATATATATACCGTTTTGGTAGCATCTTCTTATAACCCCTAAGATTTGTTCCCTTGTAATACTCGTCGATATTTCCTCACGGGCAGTTATTACATGCCATTCTATCTCTAATAACCATTACCCGTCGATTTTACTTTCTCATAAATACATAGATACTTTTTCTACGGTCTCTACACAAAGCATTTTATATCCCAAACCTTTTTTTTTTTACTTCACACATAATTTTTCTCACCTCTAATCTCACCAACTACATTTCCTGCTATAAAGCTTTGTCTTCACAAAAGCATCTTTACATCTTGTACTCGTTTCTCAGAAAAGCTTCTCTTTCCGATCTCTCAGTACGTATATATACCCTTTGAAGCCTTGAGTTCGCGCCCCAGAGAAGTTGTGTCGCGACATATACAATGTATAAATTTCATATATGAAAAAGGGGTAGTGTCGTCGACTGGACTCGAGCGGTACAGTATGTGTGTATATGTGTTTGTCTCTCGCTCGTTCTTAATACAGTGGTAGCTCCCCTATATCATCTAAGTATGTGTCGGTCTCGTCTGCAGCTCTCCTTCTCTCTCGCGTCTTCCCTGTATACACACATATGTATATATGTGTGTACCAAAAAGGGGATGGATCACGAGTATGTATGAGGTGCACACATGTATGTGCAACCGCGCGTACACGTATACATCTCACCCCTCTTATGTATATATCCCGCGACACGTGATTCTTGCACGCTGCACGCGGCTCACATACATACATGCACTAACTTTCTCTCATGCGCCCCCATCGTTGCTCGTATATACATGTGTGTATATGCAGCTTCGCAGCATAAGACCAAGTATAAGGGAGCGTTGCGTGGAAACGCGCTCGTGTCGGGAGGGTCTTCTGCAACGCGACATCGCCTATAGCTAAAGAAGAGAGAAGAGGGTAGAGTAGGTAGGTAGAAAAGGGAAAGGTGGCGGCTTTTCTGTGCCGTACCGGGACTCTCTATACTTTTTCCACATATATACGCCTGGCTGCTCTGCTGCTGAAGCTTTGGCTCTATACTTGCTTTTTCTCGGAAGCGCCGACGACGACGACTACGATGACGATGACGATGACGACCAAGTAGTAGACGGTCTTCCTGCCCCGACACGTATAATATGTACGTGCGAGATTTTTTTTTTTTTTTACTTCCCTACCAGCCAGTAGTACCACGTACTTTTTTTTTTCACCCTCGACTTATGCTGTGATTTCTTGGTTGCTGCTGCTGCAACCTTAGGCTTTTTTTTTCTTTTTTTTTCATTCGTGAGTGAAGCGAGGAGAATCATCCCCCTTCTTCTTCTTCTTCTTTTACTTGTATATTGCAGCTCATTCACTTTTCACACTCTTGAGTTCTCTATCTTTCTCAGCATGTGTTTTCTAATTGCGCGTTCTCTCTTTTTTCACTTTTTTTTTCTGTGCAAGAGTGAATTTCTTAAGTTTCTTTGATGCAAACGTAAAAGTAAAAAGAAAGTACCAGGGGATAGGTTTTTGCTGTTACTTTTGTGGTTTGATAGCGTGTGTTTATTTGAGTGTATCTTGTTGCTGGGGACAATTTTTTTTTTATATTTGATTTTGTTTATGTTTTAATTTTTTATATTGTTGATTAATTAATTTTGAGACAAGTAAAATTTTTTAACAATAACTACACCAAATATATTTTACATACACGCGTAATTGAAAGAAATTTTAAAAGTAGTTCATCATTTCACCTAAAGTAACCCACTACAACTCCATTCTTACAAATCTCTCAAAAGCAATCTTTGAATTACACCTGCCTGTTAGCCAAGCTCACACATTATCCATTTACTCCTTCTACAAACACCCTCTTTTCTTTTTTTCTATACACCTATTTTTATTCACACCTCGACCCTCTTATATACAAAGAGACACAACGATTCCAAAGTCTTTTTTTATTTCTCTTTTCTTTTTTTCTTTTTCCTGCACAATAACTCTCTTTCTCTATCTCTCCCTACACTATACACATCTTGTACATATTATACGTACATATCACCCACGCAAGGCTCAATTATTTTCACCCCTTTTTTGCCGCGACTTTGCAGTAGCAGCAGTAGCAGCAGAGTCAGCCACTCGTATACATATACATACGAGAAAGATGCGAGAGAGGTGCATGCACGTCCTCCTTAATGAGAGTCGGTGTGTGCTTGTTCGAGGAGCAGCAGCCCACGTCAGAGCGTTTGCCGTCCAGAAAGGGAGAAAGAGACCTGCAGTTGTTGACTATATATACAACAATTTTCCCTTTTTTGCTTGGATACATGTGTTCGGTACTCTTTCGGTCTAACATCGCATCCATGCACGAGCCTGCTCAGATTTGACTTTATAGGTCAAAGATTCAGAGAGAGGTGCTTCTTAGATCTTTTTCTTTCCCTCTTTTTTTTTTATAAAAAAAGGGGAATGTGTGACTAGATTTTGAACGTAGAATCGTAGAGTCTTAAGGGTGGAAGAAGTGAGGCATAATTTTGAAAAATATTATTATTAAAAAAAAAGCAGAAAGATGAGTGACAATCATTTTTATAAAAATTATATTTAAAGCCTTTTTGATACTCTACTGAGCATATTTCGGTATATGAGATATACATGCAGCTCAATTGACAAATATCGAGAATCGAACCCACGACTTGTGGATTCCGAAACCGTACTCTTACCAATTAAGCTATGTTAGACTCTACTTTTCCAATATGTAATCAAATATAAATGTAATAAATGATAATTTTAGGATTTTAATTAACAACTGTTTAATACACATATCATTTCCATATTTTACAAGATAACATTTCGCATGCTTTATTTACAAAGTCACACTGTGTTACCTCCTAAAAAGTTATTTCACTTCTTTAGAATCTTAACTTTTTTGAATATATATTTCTAATGTAGAAAGAGATCTATTTACTCAACTATATCGTGTTGATGAGTAAACCTGCTTTGAAGAATGACTCATATTTTTAACTATTGATTCTTATTATTTTAATTTGTAGGTTAGCTAAATATTTTTTAATCTTAGAAATACTAACCTTTTTAATATTTTCCAGCTTAAGATAAATCTCTATTCCAACAAGTTTCATCGACGGAAATAATTTTCAAAAAATTCTTAAGTAAGTCACTTTCAACATATATTCAAAGATAGCCGCGACTATAAACGAATACACGTGTATACAAACTCCTCAATTTCATTTCGTTGGTAATTTTTTTTTTGCCTTTCGTCTTGTCAAACTGTCAATCTTATACGCGACATTACGTAAATGTCGTTCAAAACGACTTTCGCTTTGTTTTGTTTTTGAAATAGTTTTTTTTTTTCATGCGTAACATCATCAGTATTCAAAAAACACGTCAATGTTATGATAAAAAAAAATCATAGTAATAAGTCTTTTCGTTTTCTCTCACACCTGACGCAACTACGTTTTTCATATTACTCACATGTATAACAGAGATTTAATAATCCCAATGCATATATAGAAAGTTTCTATATAACTTTACTTGAGTTATAGCCTAAACCAGTTGTATTTTTTTTTACTTTCGAGTCATCAGTCTTGCCTAGTTAACCAAGTCTACGCAAAGTCAATTCAATAGTAAAAATCATAATAAAAAAAGCTTTAACTAAATTTATAACTTCATTTTTGCACAATTATTTCATTCGTCGATTTTCCAAAGCCTACGCACGTATATATATAACTCCCAAATAAAAAAATCACACGATATTAATTTTCCTATCAGTTTCACCATAAAATAAAACATACCTATATATAAAATCTCAGTCTCGCACACACACATACACACAAAATCGAACGAACACTATAAATTTAAAGTCAAGCAAGCGGCATTTATGCTTTATTACGCAACATTTATTTTATGATATAGCTTATAATTGATTGAATTTAATTGTGCGCAATTAAAGACGAGAAAGAAAGAAAAAAAAATAAAGGGAGAGAGTTTTATGAACAGCCCACCGTTGTAATTTATACACAACGATATTACACAACACATACATACATACATATAAACACCTCTAACGCGTCACTTGTACCAAGCTATCTTAATTAAACACGAACGTTTACCATTTTAAGCTCTCAAAGTAAACATCCCGTAAACTTTAAACCTCAACGCCAAAAGAGAGCTTTTCAGAGAATTCACGTTATATAGAAGAGAGAGAGAGAGAATGAAAAGTGTAACCACGCAGCGTTCGCGCTTAATTGGGATAATTCGCTTGCGAGAAAAAAAAAGAAAACGAAGGACAGCAGGTCCCTTTCGTCTTGTCCAAATGGTGTGTGTACTATATACAGACACAAACACACACACATACATGATTTACGGTGGCAAGGATAATCCGAACGCGAGAGTGTATATAGTGGTGGTGTATAGCAGTGACGTGTTTAAATTGCCCGCGCTTTGACGATGCCGAGCAGGAGGAAAATTGGTGTTGTGCCGATTGACTCGTCTTATATACGCCAGAAACGCAGAAGCAGCAGCAGCTGGTTTTGCACGTGTCTAACAGAAACGACGACGACGACGACGACAAAGACCGACGGGTTACTTGCTCGTTTTAAGGTATGCAAGAAAGAGAGCGGTGGTAATAACAGCAGCTACGTCGGATATCTCTCTCATCCCTTTTTCATTCCCTTTAGTTGAACGAGTGAGCCTGCGTGTGCAAACGAGAGAAAGAGAGAGAGAGAACCTTTACTCTCTCTCCCGGCAAATAATTCGCGGCTCTCGCTCTCGGATCACGAGAATAACGAGCTCGTTCCATCCCCCTTACTTACACTACTCGATGTATAGAGCCACTACTACTACTACTACTACTATTACTATTGCTCCTGCTGCTAAGGCAGGTTGAATTTTTTTTCTCTCTTTCTTTCTCATTTCTTCCGATGCCGTCTTCTTTCTCACTCACCACAGCTGAGAAGAAGAGGTAGGTCTCGACCTTGATGCGTATGTATACAAGAAGGAAGACGCGCGTACAATGCCGCAGAGAGAAAAAGAGAGCGTAGCAGAAGTACGCGAGAGAGAGAGAGAGAGAGAAAGAGCGCCTTAATTCGCACTCGCATATCCGATAATTTGCGCTCTTTAAGGTTCTCCAAGAGAGAGAGAAAGACTCGTCGATCCTGACAGCGGAATTACGTATTCATTAGGCGAACGAAATGTGTGCGCATACTCACTGCATGGTGAGTGTTGTTGCTTGGATTGCTTTGAGTATATATTCCCACTCTCGCACCTATACCTATACTCTTTTTATCTTTTTTTTTTCTTAAGAAAGAGCATCACTTTGAAAGGAGGAGGAAATATCCTTGTTATTTAAATTTTCAAATGATTCTTTTTTTTTTTTAAAGTAATGGGAAAATATAATACATTGTATGGGTTCTATGATGTAGATGTAATAATTTACATGAAAATTTTATGTATTTCTATATCAATTTATTTTTTCAAGTACATACTTGAAAAATAAAAAAAAAAATTATTTTTCCATGACAACTTATAGTCTTTATTAGGTAAATCATTCGGTAGCTATTCTTAATTATTTCGTTATTTATCCTTCTTTCTATACACACAATTACCACTACTTATTTTATCATAAAGATAGAAAAAAAGTTACCCGTCATGCAATCAGATTCGTAAAGTTATCCAACATCTGGGAGAATTTAGTCAACCATATAAGATCGACAAATTGGTTAAACCAAGAAAAATACCAGGTTAAAAAAAAAATAAAAGAATTTAGACAAAAGGGATGATGTAAACAGGAGAATAAGATAGATGAAATAGAGGATATAGTATAGAGAAGCTCGAAAAATACAGAGGCTAAAATATCCTATATAGCAATGTTTAAGACAAGAGTGTCGACTCATCAGACGAATGGATAAGCTTAAACCTGGACCTACTGTTATCTCGTACCTATACACATAGAGAGAGAGAGAGAGAGAGTTTCTCGTATACACCATCAGACGTCTAATCCTACCGACCGAGATACGGGTGTTCTTCTTAAAGCTCGAATATATATACCTGGCATATATACATATACAAGACACCTATTTCCTCATCGTCCTCTTTTTTTCTACCCTACCATGTGTATTTGTCACTCTCAGAGTGTCGATTGACGTAAGTCTCTGGATTCTCCGTTTTGGTATATCAAACGTCTCTTTTTACGAGTATCGATTAGTCTGACCCACACACACGCAATGATGCGTTTTCCGGATACTCGATTTTACGACTTTCAGATGGAGATGCGTATACTTAGATATATCTTTAGATCGATTTTGTGTTATGAGAGTGGATGGCTAATCTTTACTGAGACCTTTTAGACGGTATGATGAGCCAAGTCTTGTTATTATGACTGGATGTTGATTCACGTATTAGGAGAAAGTCGCATTACTTGTCTCGTTAATATTGAGTTTTTTTTTTAGGTAAAACTTGATTTCTGTTTTTTTTTTGATATTTTCGAGATGAATAAAGTCGTAAACGTTAAGTGCATGTGGACATTTCGCGTCATTAGACCAGTTTTCCTTTTTTTTTTATTCTGACATGTGATGGAATTATGTGTATATTTACTTATTTCATAAAATTTTTTTATTACCCCGGATGCTTTGACATTAAGTCTTTAAAATCTATATTTCAATAAATCGAATATTAAATTTACATTAGAAGGAAAGCTAAAAAAATAAATATATATATAAAAATCAAAGATATTTTTTTGTACATCGCTATACGTCAGAATATCTCTGTCAAATTCAAATCTACAGTATACTAAAAGAATATATTGACGGAAGTCGTATATAAGATAGCTTAACAAAACAAAGCACAAAAAAAAATATATGAAAATCCAGACGAGCGACACAAAACATTTCGCGTTTTCATTAAAAGCCATATCTCAAGAAAAAGGGGAATCCCCCCTAACAATCCGCGTATAGTATATATATAGATACCCATTCCGAATTTCTCATAACTCAAAGCCGAAGGATTCAACGTGACAATAGTGGTGTACTGCTATACTCACTTTTCCCCTCTATTATCCTTTTCAGTGAGTAAGAGAGAAAGAAAGAGAGAAGATATAATATTAGAAAAGCTCACAGGGAGGTCCTCGAAAAATTCAGACACACCAGAAGTACACAAACAACAGCAGTAGCATCAGTTAAAGAAGACGTTTTCTAGAGGATATAGTATAGTAGTAAGTATGAGAGAAGTCCGCGCAAATCTCTTCCCTAAAGAAAGCTATATATGACAGCAGGTTTCTTTCTCGAAGACAGTGATGTTATATTACATATATATACTCTCCTTCTCTATTCGCATGGTATTACACGTATATTTCATCATTCCTCTTCTTTTTTTTTCTTCTTTTTTTAATATATCCTGCGTTGTATAATAACCCAGGCAGAAAATGAACTCCATGTGTCTTTAGTACACAAGTAAAAAAGAAAGAGGGATGGGTTATATGTATGTATAGACGGAAAGCTCCACTCGAGAGTGAGATCGTTTGGTATAGTCGTGCGCCGTTGCCAAGGATCAAGCTTTTTCTCTCTTCTTGCAAGGAAGGAGTGTGTTGTCGACACGCTGTGCTGTTTTGTATAAGGAAAAAAAAAAGATTCAAGAGTCTACCTTATAGTAGGTATAGCAGGAGATTTTCCATGATGTTAAAAAGGAAGGAGAGAAAAAAAGGGAGAAACGATGGATGGTATAGGCTGGAAAAAAGAAAAGAGGGAGAGGAGAAGACAGATAATTCCGCGATCTCGTAGATTCTCTTCTTCTTCTTTTTTTTTCTTTTAGACGTATAGTGTATATATATTATAAGCGCCGTACGTATATACGTCGTCACTCTACTTGCGCCTCTTCTTTTCTCTCAGCTATACTGCGCGGTGTTCCACCATCAGAGCTTGGACTTCTGTAGAAGGGCTAGATCCGACGTCTGGAGGACATATACGCACATACATACATATACACATATACGGGAAACATGTAAAGGAGAAGGGAAACGTGGAAGCAGCGACGTTTCCACTCGGCCAGAACATTGTCTCGAAGAGCTACTACTCTCTTTTTTTTCCACCTCACACGCAGTCTCTCGCATCTCCTCCTCTTCTTCTCTTTCTTTCTTTTTTTTTCCTTTCGCAATGGTCCAGGCGCATGGAAATCGAGCAATGTAGCAGCATATATAGGTACCTACATCACATATAGATACGTGGGAGTCTCTCCCAGTTGCGCATAACGATGCGGCTCGTTAATGTCTCGGCGATATGTCCCGGCTCATACGCCGCATGTGTGTATAGCTTGTAGATAGGTATAGGTATAGGTACATACATATAGCAAGGACGGTAGCAAGGCAACCGAGTGAATATACATGTATATAGTAAGACCGTCGGGGTTCTCTCTCGAGAGTGAGAGCGTGCCGTCGTTGGGAGTATGTAAGGGTAGTAGAATGAAGGGTAGGGGAGAGGAGGTAGTAGATGGTGTGCATGGCTATATAAGCCGCGGGGGTAGAGAGAGAGAGAGAGAGAGAGAAAGGCTGGTAAGGCACGTCATCATTGTACACGAGTTTGTTTCAGCAGCACTAGGATCTATACTGTAGGCTATATGTATATATAAGACGAAGTAGGTAGACACTATGATGACGACTACGACGACGACGACAACGAGGCAGACCAGTAGACCCTCGTTGTGTTTCTTCTTGCTCTCTTACTCTCTCACATAGCCAGCCAGGGATCCTGAAAAATTCAAGAAGGGCCGTCTTTGCCGGACACACATACACACACGCACATATACATACACACATACAGGTCTCTTGTTATATATAGTATATATAACTCTTACAGCTGTGGCTATGCGTTGGCCCCGCGTATGTATGGTATACAAGGGCCTCGACAAATCTGATAAGAAAAGTTTTTGATCCTTGGTTACCAGCCGCACTGATAGAAATTTTTTTGGAAATTTTGCTAAAATGATATGAAATTTTACTATTTTTTTTTGGAAGTGCTGGATATTGGTGCAACATAACGAAAA
>JAPYZE010002039.1:0-19220 GCA_030522805.1 Leptomastidea abnormis
ATATATATATATATACGTATATATAGCTTTTACTTATGGTATGTGGCTTTTTTTTTAAGGATGAGGTGGTCTTTTTTACTTTTGTGCATATGGTATAAAGGTGACTTGAAGGATCCCACTTATTGGCTGGTTATATATACATTTGGTGTACACAAGATATGGTACATAACTTCTTTTCTTTTTATTTTTTTTTGAAAAATTTCGAAATGCCTTTTTGAGTATCTCGGTTTGGTATAACTACACACTATACACGTGATTATTCCGGGAGCTTGAAGGTGTTTGAGATCCATCAGTGGAAAAGTGGAAGTCAAGAAGGATAAAGAGAAAATGAGAGAGAGATGGAGGTATAGATATGCAATAGTGAGTGGAAAGTTAAAAAAAAAAAAAAAAGAGAAAAGGAAAATTGTGTGTGGTTATAAGCTGGAAAGTTGAAAGCACCATTTTTTTGCATTGGTTTGTCGTTAATGAACATGTGCTATAAGTTTTCTATAGCTAGTAATATAGTGTAAGTGAGGAAATTCAGATGTTCGTTGCAGAGCTAAATAATTATATTCGTTACTCTAATTACTAATATTAAAAATTGTGCAAAATCTTATTAAATACTGATACACTAACAAATTTTATCAAATTTTGTTACTTATCAAATTACATAATCCCAGTTATTTTATTTGCATTTACTTCCTTAATATATAACTTAATCATCTATAAAAAAAATATAATAAATTACAGTAAAAACTATCTAAATTTAACACATCATTTCAACTTTTCTAAACAATACACACACGACAATATAATAATTCTATCCAGTCCATCAACTGTTACATATACCTAAAACTTATATATATTCGGTAGAGAAGCTATAGTTAGGCTTTATATGAGAATCATATAGAAGAAAAAAAAAGTATTAAAGGGGGGGGGGCAAAGACAAGCGGGCAACGTTTGCAAGCACATAGGGAATGGAATTGGATCGTATATACGGGATGAAGCGCCGCGTCAGCAATACAAACACTTGACGCTCCGGTCGCGCGCGGTGGGTATATAGGACGAACGGCGAGTGTGGGAGTAGGTGGTTGTGGATAGTTCGAGGCGCAGGCTCGATGTGGCCGAGAACGAGGCTTTTTCCTCGGTACATATATACATATAGATATATAGGGATATATACACATAAAGCGCAGCAGCCTCTGTTTTCCAGCCGAAATTACGGCTACCGGACCCCACTCTTGTTATTTCTTTATGTGTGTGTGTGTGTGTGTAGTGTGTGTATGTGTGTGTGTGTGTATACAACTCGCTCTTTATTTCTCTCTCATTTCGGTCAAAATTGATTTTGCAAACCAGAGCAGTATGAAAATCTAAATTGTGTGTGTGTGTGTGTGTGTGTGTGTGTGTGTGTGTGGGCATTGATTTTTTTACCGCTGCTAGAACGAGTGTGAGGGATTATGGATTTTTGGATTTGGATATAAAACGGCGTATACGTAGTCCGATTTCTCTGATGGAATGTAAATAAAAATGTTGCTGATGCCTGCGATATTCGATGTACACCTACTACGTCATACATTTTTGAGTTAAATTTGACGCTTTATATTTGAATGCTATAGCTGTATACGATTTAATATAAAGGTTTTAAAATTTTTTGGGTTTTACGGTAAAAATGGATAAAAATGGATAAAAATGTTTTTTTTTTTTTTTTTGATGGTGAAATGCAATATACTTGATGTGTGAAAAAATGCGTAAGAGGAAAAAAGCTCTTTTATTTATTTTTTTTTTTTTTACAAAAAAAAAGATTTAAGTGCTTGTACGTGATTTTGTATAAAAT
Source organism: Leptomastidea abnormis (assembly GCA_030522805.1). Taxonomy (NCBI): domain Eukaryota; kingdom Metazoa; phylum Arthropoda; class Insecta; order Hymenoptera; family Encyrtidae; genus Leptomastidea; species Leptomastidea abnormis. Next base: position 1,814 of record JAPYZE010002039.1, read on the forward strand.
GTATTTTTTTTTCAAAATACCTACATTCAAATGTAGTAGATTGAAATTTTAGTTTTCAAGAAAATACAAAATATAATAAATTAAATAAGTTAGAATGTATTATTATTTTTTTCTAATTTATTATTCCATTTGCAAAAATACACTCACAAAAATAATCAAACCTAAAATATATTAACATCTAAAATTTATAATCAATCACAATCTATTTTTTTTTTAATAAATTCATAAACCAATAATTTTTACAAATTTCATACAAAAAAAAACCGTCAATACATCTATATTTTCTTCAACAATAGGTAAAATCTCACAAAAACAATACCAATAAGCAGTCTCAATCATATATAGTCAAGCAAATTATTATCATAAAAATGCAACAATAACGAAGGGATGATCCGCCGTGTAAACGGCTCTCAATTCCTCTTTCTTTCTCTTTCTTTTACCCACTCGCTTCACCCCAAAAAAATCTTATCCTCGTTGCTTATAATACCGTTGTACATACAGAGAAAGAAAGTTCGCAGTCTATATACCATATCTCTTCCCCCTCCCCCCTCTCTTCACGCACACGCCCATCAACAATTGTCAAAGCTCCCCTATATATACCATATACTCTATATATATATACCTATAACCCCCTATAGATATAGTATATACCTCCTGATCCAAAGAAGGTATATTTAAGGGAGAAAATTTGAGCTCGCTATAGGGGTATACGAGGTTTATTGTTACCCGTCGTCGTCGTCGTCGTCGTCGTCGTCGTCAAGCATATAGACAGCAAACGAGAGAGATATGGAAGCAGAGATCGCCGACGACTATGACGGCGACGACAACGTACATGCGAATTGTATGGTCGTATGTGTATGTGTGTGTGTGTGTATGGTAGCCAAGGCTGTTTATATATCGCCTTCAATTACGAGCTCGATTAAGCTTGGGCTTATATACGATTAGTACGAGCAATTGACGCGCGTGTGCTCTGCGCTCTGTATACTTATAGGTATATATCTTTGTGTGTTTAATATATTTTCTTGTGAGATGCTGCTTTGTGTGAGGGGATATATTATAATTTGAGGGAGAGTTTGAAGATGGTGATGAGAAAGGAGGTCTTTTTGAGGTTTTAAGATTTTTGGTGATAAAAATTGAGGACATGAAATATATCAAATTTGATGTTTATGATGTGTTTATGATTTAATTTATGCTTAAATGATAATGTCTTGCCCGTATCTGTTTACTGAAACAAGATAAAATGCCACAAAAAAAAAACGTTAATGCATTACGATGTTCAGTTTCTCGCGTTCAAATGAATGTTATTTGAAAATAAAAATGCCTTTTTTACACTATAATTTGAGCATATTTCGACATAAGCACTTGTGTAATGATTATCAACCAACAATGTAGATGTTCGAGAATTGAACCCATGACATTTGGATTATAAACCCGACGTTTTGTCCATTTTCGCATTACACTTAAATAGAAAAAGAAGTAAATTTTTAAATAAATTATATTGTACAAGTGTTTATCAACCAATACTTATATAGATGATATAAGAAATATTTTAGATTTTTTCATTGAAAATTGCGTATGTTTAGCCTCAGGGCGCAAACGCAAAAGAATACTTTACAAATGTCGGATCAAAAATACTTCACCTCTAATTTAGTTAATATTCTAGTGATCTGGGCCTTATTAATTGTTTTCTAGGTACGTAATATTTATGCTATTAATTAATCAAATTACACATTAAAAGACCGAAGTCTAAAATGTACTTGCATTAATTTTAAATTTGTGATAGTACATTTTTATTCATTAAAAATATAAGTAATCTTTTCAATTTTTTTTTTTTTTTTTTTTTCAGGGAAATAATTTGGGTTGATTATATATATAAAAAAAGTCACTTTATATGTCATAAATTTTATATTTTTAAGAAGTACAAATAAATGTATTTTTTACAGATGAAAAGAAGCAGTAATTATTTGAGCCAGTAAAGATGGAGATAATTTTTCAAAAAAATCAGAAAAATCTTTGTCTTTTAATAATTGTCGATTTTCGTTAATAAAATCGAAAGTATGTTTTTTTAATAAATCTAATTCAATAAGATTTATTAAAGTAAGAATTTCTTTAATATTATCAGTAGATATATTTTTAATAATGGTATCTTGGCACAAAGCAAGTAAATCATAAAGTCCATATTTGTCAGCTGGAAATACCAGATCATATGCTATTTTTTCAATGTCCTTTACTTTACCAGCATAGATGAATCTCAAAACTTCTCGCATTACATCGACGTCTACATCCTCAATTTCAATTTTTTTTTCTTTGTATTCTTTTGTATGATCCTGAAGCATAGCAGCGAACACTTTACTACGTGCTGATAAAATAGCTTTATGAACTTTAAACTCAGTGTCTTTCACGACAATTGTCAAATCACTAAAGCTGCCAGTATTGAAAAGTTCTTCATATGATTCGATTATATTTGGATAAGTGTTTGTCAATGATGTTGGATGAGCAGGTTGGGTAATCGATTTTTTGCTATTATAAGATAATGTACACGTGATTTTATTCTTAAATTTTAGTTTATCTGATCTGACATACGGGGATGCAAGATTACCCCCAAAACTCCATACAATCATTGAAAAAGAGGAGTTGATGCGATACACGTTGTTATCCGATTCCCATTTAGAATTCTCACAGAAATACTCCATTCTTACTTTATCAATTATGTTAGACGTATACGGAGATAGTAGCAAGTGTACTGATATACATTTGCCTACTTCGAATAAAAATACAAATTTTGCTTTTATGTTATCATTAATTAGAAAATCTGGGGAAACAACACGATATTTCAATACATCAAAATACCATGTTATACTGTTTTCTGTTGGATGCTCAACAATGCCGCTTATTTCCAATTCCATTATTTCTTGTAGAAAAATTTTAATATTTTTTCAATGATCTATTGTGCACGAAAGTGAAATCGAGATTTAAAAAACGTTGAATAATAATTAGCAGTTACAATGTCTTACACTTTTTAGAGAGACTATAATGTAATACAAGAAAGTTGAGGTGTTAACTTAAACAATAAAACACTATTTGAATTCTTGTAAAAGTAAAGATATTAAGTACTCAACAATAAAGAGAAAAAAAGCACTATTTTTTCACTCTGTACCACCTAGTAACAACTAGCACAGCATTATAATTTTAAGAAAAACCTTTGTAATATTTATTATTAACGGATGATTCAGAATGATAAGGAGAAGTTCGATATCGCGACCTTGTCCGGTCTATTCGCGATGATTCTTTACACTAATACAAGTTTGCAATGATCACACATGAAAAACAAAAAACGTCGACGTTGTGTATTTTTTTTTTCTGGAGTGGAACCGTTGATGGCCTGTTTAACTCCACTGGATCTTGAAGAAGTAAAACCAAATGGTAAAATCTTGGTTCTACGTGTTATACATGTAAGTAATGTAACATTACTTTATTCTGTCGCGAATTATTTATTCTTGAACTTGCTTTGCGAAAATAAAATCATATTTTAACAGTGTACTCGGTTATATACAAAGATGAACACTTAATCTAATCTAATCTAATCTAATCTAATCTAAAGATTTTTAAATAATATAAACTTGTAGTTTACAACTTATTGCAGTTTTTGGATTAATAATGCATTGTTCACTAAAGAAAATAAATATAGTTTTAAAAGAATAGTTTATATATCCGTAAATCAAATGATGTTTTTTTTTTGTAATTTCGTAATTAGAGTGCTTGCATTATAATAAAGTTTTAAATTTTGTGTCAAAAGTAATAACGATTTTGCATTTCACGCAAATTTATTATTTAACATAAGGCAAAAAATTGCACTTTGGATCTTTATACACGAACTTTATGTACGGAAATCTAAAATTAAAAAAAATAAAAAATACGTAAACTATCATAAAAAATTATATTTTCTTATTTAAAAAAATATTCTCTTTGTAATGAAACATTTTTTCTATAAAAATTTACCTGTTTAATTCGTAGACTAAAAATATTGTCCTATAAAATAATTTTCACAAAAAAAAAACTAAATCGATATAAAATATTTTTTCCACAGTATCTAAAAAGAAATCAATACTCTCTATCAATAAATCATAAAATCCCTTTTACTATGTACCTACAAACATATCCCCTACAAAATTTAATATTTAAAATCCATCATATATAAAAATCACTTCATAAATAAATCCAAACATCACATTTTAATCCATCCAACAATTAAACTATTTTCAAAAACAATCAAAGCATCAAAAATACATATATACACCAATAAATCCATAAATAAGACACACATACACACAACTCCCACATATTACAGTCTCTCAATAAAATATCCCAAGCACGCGGTAGAAAGAAAAGGGGAAAACGAAGAAACAAACATACACACATACATACACAGACCCGTCGATTATGATAATTCCATAGTCATCGTTCTCGGTCAAATTGCCTCACCAAGAGCCACGACACGCGCTATACTCATATACGTCAGGGGAAGAGCGAGAGAGAAAGAGAGAAAGAGAACGCGAGTTATGACGTTTCGCGTATGTGTCAGCAAGTTAAAGCCGACTGGTATATAGAGGTACTAATATACGCATACGCGTATAGGCATATATATATGCACGTGCACCGGCACGCGACCTCTCCTTCTCAACCATCCTGCGTAGAACGGTATATGTACCTACATCCCCCAAGTGTAGGATGAGGGGTGGGTGGGTGGTAGCAAACAAGGGACAATAAAAAAAAAGGCTTGGGTTAAAGGCACGTATAACATGTATGTAAGGGCTTTCTTATATATATTCTTTCGTATTTTTTATGTGTATGTATGTGTATATATATATATATATGCGAGTTTCCGAGGTTTGTTGATACGCCCCAGGGCGTCCGACGACGACTGACTCTTCTGCGACGCGACTTTTTCTTAATTGACCGGCTGTTTGGACCTGCGTCTTGTTAGTTGCTCTGCTATTATTATATGTAAGGGGGGGGGGAAAGAATAATAAAAAAAAGGAGGATCTTTTAAAAAGTCGTTTGACGGCGCCCACGGGTTGATTCTTATTTTTTTTTTTTTATATATATGCGTGAAGTTTCTTGTTCCCAGCCACATGGAAAAACGTGATTGTTATGATATTTTTATTATTTGGATGTAATCGTGTGTGTATGTGGTGTGGGTTATTGAGTAAATTTTAAATGTTATGTAGTATATTAATGATTTTTTTTTTTAATTTTGACAAAATAAAATATTTATGATTGAGGATTATTTGGTCAAATAATTTAACTTGACATGTATTAAGTAATTAATTTTACAACTTTTTTGTGAGTAGGAGACATGTTCCACTTGCCACATTATACTTTTATTTAAAAAGTATATTTTATTTTTTTTTTGGAAATTTCATAAAATTTGTGTGGCTTATTTTCCTATTCCTCATAGATATCAAGAATAAAACTATAAATTAAAAAAGAAAAATACTAGTTTATAAAGAAACGAATATTTTGTTTTTTATAAAATCATAAGTTTAGGTTCAGCTACTTCGTAAATGTGTAGAATAATATTAAATTATTTTATGAATTATGCTTTCGATGCCCAGAAAATTTGAATTTCAAAAGTCTCTTGTTTCTAGAAAAATTTTATTCTCCTTCAAAATATTTCCGATAAAATTATTTTAACGAGCTTAAAACTCTATTCTTTTACAAAAACAATTTTAATAATATAGAAAACTTGTACGCTGGCTTACAATATACACTGTGCTTTATAACGATCATGACTGTACGACCGCAATAATTGCTCTATAAACATTACTAAGCTGTACTAGGCTTCTGTTTAACTAATACAAAATTTCCATCTTTTGTATTTACCATAAGACATATTTATATACCTTACATCGTGATTTTGTTCTTCTATTTGGTTTTGGTCGGACGTGTTTTAGAAATAAAGACAGCATCATAGGTATGTTTATAATTTAATTATTCAAGTATAAATCTTTTTCTTTATTAATTTTGAGTAAAAATGAAATAAACACTATTCTAAATAAAATTTATTTTATATTAGCGTTCTTACATATTTATCCAACTTGCTTAATTAATCCATTCAAAATAACATGTTATCTATACTATTATATTAACAAAAGATAAAATCAGATTGTAAAGTCGTAAATTAATGATTAATTGAATCATTTACTTTTTAGATAATCCTCTACTTATAGAGCGGATATACTTTCCCAAATTTTCAGATTGATTTGATGATGTAAACGTTATTCCGTTGCTTGCTAATATATTGAAGAATGAGCAAAGACAAATCTTGGACACAAGAATTTGAACAAATTCAAGCTTTATCAGAACAGCGGTGCGCCATTCTTATAATCAACTAAGATGTTCAGCAAGATTTACTGTAGAAGATAATTATGAAGCCCAGACAGAGAACGATCCATTATAGAATTCGAGCAATCAATAGAATATTTAGAAACACTTCGTGAATTATATGAAACTTTAGATACTTATGTTCAACATATGCTAGGTCAATATGCAGAAACGGAACCTTCTGAATATATCACAGTTATTCAAGTAATCGAAAACGGTACTGCGCGAAATTTGTCATTCCGAACCGATAGAGAAATAATCTTAAGAAGACGAATGGAATTAGAAAGACTCATATCAAGAATACGAAGTAACTCAAAGAATGATTTCACAAATCGAAGAACGAGAGACGTACAAGAAGTTCGACGAACAAATGAACTTAATAACGACATTCGTGCTTATATCTAAATTATGCACGTAGTCAAATTCAATCAGGAACATTATCAATTCAACAAAGATTAGTAATTATACGTATGATTGAATTATATTATGAAGCATATAATAGTCATGCAGAATATATGCTTAGGATGTACCAACAAAGAATGGTTGATAGACGGCAAAATGAAGTATCAGAATTAATGAAAAGAGTGGAAAACATTTATCATCAGTTAAATCGTGTGTAGAGACGGAATGAATCAGAAATTGAAAAAACAGATCAACTTGTTTACGAAATAAATGCAGTTCTGCCTTTTCTTGGCTGAATCGAGCTGAAAACAGTGAATTAACATATGAGGTTAGGTTAGAAAATATAGAAATTATTGAAGAATATTTTCAAAGATTAGATAATCATATCCAAGAAGCATTAAATACTTATAGTCAATTTACGCAAGAAGAAAATTCAGAAAGTCATAATTCACATCAAGTTTGTCCCAGTAAACATAGAAAACGTACAGGAAGCAATATAGTGATAAAGAGTGTAAAAAATTGAAAAAAAGAGTGATATCTTGTATGTGATGAACATTTTTTCAAAGCTATACCATATTTTGTGCTGGTATGTATCTTAAAAAAGATTTGATTTATATAGAAAATAATTTAAGTGACATAAAAAGATATATACATATATGTAATGCTATAAGTAGAATAAATGCTGCATTCAACACAAACACAAAGAATTTATTTCTATTGAAATAAGGTTATTACTCCCTCATTTACTAGATTCGTATAGAAACCTTTTTATCTTATTTTAAGTTATTGTTTTACTTGAGGCATCTTTTTTATTCGATTATTGCAACTTTTGATCTCGTTATACATGTCGCATATGTTCTTTAGCAATAGTGTGATTCCGTTGAGTTTGCAGAGGTCAATTTCACTAAGACTCTTTTTTTGCTCGAGATTATAGTATGTTAATAACATTTTTGCTCCTCACATATGTTTATTATTTTTAACCCTTCCTTTTTTACACCCGGGCTGGGGGCCACTTTATAACTTGTCGATGATAATAATAAAACAGCTCTTGCGCAGCTGCGATTTCCTTAGACCAGAAGTCCATTTTAACCGTCATATAATGTTTTTTAAGCTAACGCGCGCACTTTTCGTACAACAGCTGCTTTCTCGCGTTTAATATTCGGTGGTAGCGTGACTTACTCAGCGAGGGTCAAGGCGATGACGTTGATGTTCAGCAGTACCGTGTATCCATCTTCTGATCGCGCTGCATCCTGGCCAGAGTTCCTTGTGTATGGGCCGCTCTTCCGCTGTAGGATCTCCTGGTCCTTGGTTCTTTCATCCTTTGCCGAATCCCTTTGGTCACCGCTGCCACCACCACTGTGACGGGGGCGATTTTGGTAGGATGGTTGTTCGCCCGCAGGCTTGGCGCCAGGTAAGAAGTGCAACTAGGTATCTTTGCGATGAGCCTTTTTATTGAATAGTGGTGTAGTTGACAAGAGTCGCAGGTAAATAGAGAGAGTACCGCGGCGTAGCGCGGCTTTTAAAGCTCTCTCTTGTGTTTCCCCTTATTGTGTGCGCGTGGCAGCGGCGGTTGCTGCTTTTCGCGAGCTCGCTTCTCCTCGCGCGCTTTTGCTGTAGGCAGCGGAATGCGCTGCCTCAGCTTTTGGCGGTCATAGCCTCCCTTGGCGAATGGCTTTGCTCTCGCCCATTACAATATTATGGCAAAAGTGCCAAAATACATGGCCTTTTTTTCAAAAAATTCAAGATATACTTTAAACCGAAAAAAATAATGTAAAATAAATTTTAAGTGTCGATATAATTATTAAAATTTATGAGAAATAAAAAAAAAATTTTTTTTCTTTCAAAATTGCAATTTTTTTATAGATATGGGTCAAATTGACCCAAAGTATTCTCGAAGGGTTGAATTATTTTATAAATTATGCTTTAGATACCCAGAAAATTAGAACTTCAAAAGTCTCTTGATTTTGGTTAAATTTTATACTTGTTAAAATTATTTCAGGTAAAATTATTTTAACGAGCTTAAAACTTCATTCGTTTGCAAAAAAAAAAATTTTTAATATAGAAAATTTTTACTTTGACAAACAATACTCTGTACATTACGCGTTTGTATAATCGTGACAATGACTATGCGACCTCAATAATTACTCTATAAACATTGCTAAGCTGCATTAAACTTTTGCTTGACTAAAGCAGAATTGCCACATACACCAGTGTACAGTAAGATACAGCGTACATAAGACATATTTTTAGATTTAATATTTTTTAGCAGATCTTAGTTGATATCTAAATAAGATTAATCTTTTGAATTCACCATAAGACATATTTATATGTTAAATTATGATTTTGTTTTTCTATTTGGTTTTGATCGGATGTATTTTGGAGATAAAAACATCATCAGGTATTTTATTATTTTAATTATTCAAGTATAAATCTTTTTCTTTCATAATTTTAAATAAAAATATAAAAGTACTATTCTAAATAAAATTTAGTTTATGTTAGCGTAATGTCATAATAATCTAACTTACTTAATCAAATCGTTAAAATAAAGCATTATTACTTTCACGAAAGAAAAAATTTCAATTGCTTAAAATAATCAGATTATAAAGTTGAAATTTAATATTTTACCATTTAGATAATCTATCTGTAGAGCGAATATTTTCCGATATTTTTGATGGATTAGATGAAGTGAACATTATTTCGTTTTCTCGCTAATACTGAAGATGAGCAAATTCAAATTTTGGAACAAGAATTTGAACAAATTCAAGCCTTATCGGAACATGCGCATAATTCTCTTAATCAACTAAGATGTTCAGAAAGATTTACTATAGAAGATTTGCTTATAACGAATTTTATTAGGGCTAATATAATAATCCATTAGAATTCGAGCAATCAATAACATATTTAGAAACACTTCGTGAATTATATGAAACTTTAGATACTTATGTTCAAAATATGTTAGGTCAATATTCAGAACCAGAACCTGAAGAATTTTTTCCGTAGGGGAAAATCCTAGGGGTCTAATTTTATTTTCCTTAATAGACTATCTGCAATGTGCGAGTCTAAATAGCAGCATTGGATGAAGTTTTACCTTGTTATTTCACTATATGCGAACGTTGGGCCATTTATTTTTACAAGGTATATAACTTGACTCAACGTTGTCATTTAAACCTCTATAGCGAATCTCTCAACGCTGCGCTTCAGGCAGAGCTGGCAGATTGATGTAAAACCATTGTAAATCAGACGTGCGCACACATAAACGGTTAAATTTTTATTTTAACTTTTGTATTCTAATTTTTATTTTAATTTATATATTTGAACCTGTAATTCATTTTTTTTTATCTTACATATCCAAATTTTTATTTGTACAATTAATAATCTTTAGCTAATAAATTTATCCCGTTTTAACATATAACCCAAGTCTTCCTTACATGTACATCAAAGTATAAGCCTTCAAATTTCAAATAGAATAAATAATCTCCCTCTTTCTTTCTCTCGTTCGTTACATCGTTGCCATGGCAAATCCAACCTCGTTGTTGTCTAAGACAATGTGCTCGAGCAGTAATCACTGCAGCAGCAAGTATTTTGTTGATCAGTCAGCTCAATTTGGAAAAAAAAATGACGGAAATCAAGGAAATAAGTGATTTGTCGAGCGACAAGTGTATCTCGCGAATAATCACCGACGCAAAGTTAAAAATCGAGCGCAGTGTGCAGCTGGCAGTGGAAAAGCTGCCTACGGACTTGAGCGAGTCATCGGCGAGTATCGAGGCAGTCAAGTTGGATACCGAAAGCTTTTTTGACACGCACGAGGAGCTTGAGGAGGAGAAGGTGGAGGTAGAGGAACTAGAGTGTAAGGTGACGCAGCCGTTGAGCAGACTCGAAGCAGCGAAGCTCGTCAAGTTGTCCGATGCTTTTACTTGCGATACCGGGAGTAACATTAGTAGCAGTGCAGAGGAGATCGAGCAGCTGCTGATCAACGCGAAGGAACAGAGCGCGTTAGGCGAACTGGTGAAGGAGTTTAACATCGCGGATGATAGCTTGCTACTGCTTCGAGAAGACTACGAGGACGAGGAAAAGCGTGAGAAGATCAAGGGCAAGGTTTATAATTTCAATACGAAGGAACATGGTGTGAGGTGATTTAGAGCTGGTTAATGAGATGATGATCACGTTTGACGCACTGAATATACTTGCTTACGTATATAATGACGCGTTTACGACTTTTTTCCTTGTTTTATATTGCTAAGGCTTTTTTTTTATTTGATGAAGTTCCGAGTAGCTTTGAGGAATAAAATGGATGATGTAAAACATTAGGGCTGGAATATAAATACGAATTTTTCAATTATTCGAGCAATTGTTGAAATATGTTGTCGGATATTCTAATATTCGAATAAGAATTTAGATGATTCGATATTCTAATTGCGAATATTTGTCGAATAATATTTTTAATTTAATCGAATATTTTCTCTAGTAAAAATAATGAGTCTGGGCATAATTTCTGTTTCAGAATGACGGAAGAGTTAATCAGAAAGCATTGCAGAGACAATCATCTCTACGAGACACCCTACCTTAACGATGTCTTATACTTACACTATAAAGGTAAATTTTTTAATGGATGGAATTGTAACTTGGGATTGCCTTGGGATAAGGGGGTCGTCAAGTACCTATATTAATAAAAAATTTTGTATTTTTGTATTTTAGGATTTTCGTTTATTGAAAATTTAGAAAATTATACAAGATTAAAATGTCTTTGGCTGGAAAACAACGGTATACGAGAAATAGCAAATCTTCAAAATCAAAGTGAACTTAAATGTTTATTTCTTCAGCATAATTTGATTAAGAAAATTGAAAATCTCGAATATTTATCAAAATTGGACAGTCTTAATCTCTCATATAATTTAATCAACAAAATTGAGAATCTTGGTAATTTTTAACTTTAATTTAATTTTTGCTTACACATAAATTAGCTGAAAATATAAAACAAAACCTTAAAGATATATTAATCCAATAAAAATTGCATTATTAAATTCTCGTCAGATACTTTGAAATGCCTAAACAGTTTGTACATAAGTCACAACCAGTTAAAATCCTTGGAAGACATCGAGCACATTCGTTATCTAGACAACGTATCCATATTGGACCTGTCCCACAATAAAATTGAAACTCCAGAAGTTGTAAACGTAAGTTGTCTATCGATCAAAATAATACCTATCATTTTCCATATCAAAATTTAATTAATTACCCCTTTTTTAAATATCCAGATCGTAGGAGATATGAAAGCTCTTCGTGTTTTAACACTTACGGGTAATCCAGTGCTCAGATCAATAAAAATGTATCGGAAAACCTTAACGTTGAATTGCAAGAATCTGCAACATTTGGATGACCGGCCGATATTTCCGAGAGATAGAGCTTGCGCAGAGGCATGGTAATGAAACTTATTGTAATTTATTTGTTTTTTTTATTTTATGCATTTGAGCTAAAACTGAGTTCTTTTTCTCTAAAACAAGGGAACGAGGTGGTCTTAAGGAAGAAGAAGCTGAAAGGCAACGTTGGATCCAAGCCGAGCAGGAAAAGATTAATGATAGTGTTATGGGTAAAATAATTGCTCAAATTAATTATTATATAAAAATTGATGTCTAATTACATGCTAAAGATTGTTATTATTATTATTTTTTTCTTAATTAAAACGTATATTTTTAGCTCTAATAAATCTACGAAATTTAATCAGGGATGAAAAGAAAAAAGGAGATGAGAATGAAAAGGATACGGTTGAAATAACGCTTACGAATAAAGAGGTAAGAAGTATGTCTCTCAACACATTTTTTTTAATACACCAACGGCATATGTTTATTTTCAAATAAAAAAAAAAAGAAATTTTTTCTTTTATTAACCGTGGCTCTTATATTTCATATTCAATTTTCATTTTCAGGTTATCCAATACAACACAGTCGAATGCACCAAAAATGTGCGAGGATTATCAGTCAGATGAGATTGAAACATTACTGAAATAAAAATAAAATTTTTCATCAGCTTAGCTTCCAATTTGATATCATTAAAAATTTTTAGTAAGTTGTACACACATTTCAAGTAAAAATTTGCCTTTCGTATTTGCATAGTTGATAAAAAAATTAGTCTGATATTTATATTTGGTAAATTATAAAGATTGTTTAAGTACCATACTTAAACAAAATATATATATATATAAAACTATATCTCTGTACATTATAGAACTCTCCCTCAGCAGCCGCCGTCACCGCTGTCAGAAAGTAGATGCGCCTCAATTTGCGAAAATTTGGTCACATAATTGTCCTCATATTTGAAAATTATATTATGTATTATACAGAAAAATCGCTGCTAACTGCATTAGCATAATGCTTTCTCAAAAAAGTCTGGAAACACTGCAATCAAGAGCACAGGTCATTTTCCAAGTCAATGTTATACTCTTTAAAGCATTGGCTTGACATATAATTCATGTTGTACATAATAAATAGCGATTTTTTTATTTCAAATTAAGTTCCTTATTTTCCAAGACAGATACAATATTATTCAATTTAAACGAGCCTTTACTGTACTGCGTAGTAATACAAATATGTCATCCATAAATTTATATGACTATCTATTTTGAAAAAACTGTTTGTCTAAAAAATTTGACGTAGTCAGTAGACACCGGAAAAATATTAACGCAATTACATTTAAAAAATATTATTGTGATGTTGTTAATGACGTGAGTACATCAAGAAAAGCGGTACTACTGTCGTCTTCTGGCAAATGTAATGACAGATACAAGTTATTATCATAATCTTAATGACGTAAATACATTTTAGGCGCCCCAATTTAAACAGTTTTTAATTTTGTTTTCTTCTATCTTTTGAACCTCTGAAGCCTCTGTCTTACGATATATTTTTCAAGTTTGTAAGTTTTAAAAAAAATATGATACAGCTGTTTACAAAGGATCTTCTAAAGTTGAAGAGCTACTTTTAGCACCACTAAAAATAATGGATTGAAAAACTTGAAGATTACCGAAATCAAAAGACTACCCTTTAGGGACTTCATACAAACCAAATTTTATCGAAATTGGTCAAAAAATAACAAAGTTTGTTGAAAAATGAAAGAAAAAAAATTTTTTTTTTCATAATTTTTTCAGATTTTCTTACATTTTCTTATGATTAAAGTAGCTCCTTTAAAAAAAATTCAATATAGAGCTGACAAGGAGGTGCCACAACATGCGGGTCATGGATTTCGATGAAACTTGGTACAATGTGCCCTTTTTGTGTATAATGAAAGAATCCCAAGTCCTAAGGTCTAACGCCTTTTTGTTTTTGAGGAGATATTTATCATCAAAGTTTGGAATTCAGCATGGTTTTGTATATCTATACATATGAAAGTCATATACATAGATGTACAAAATTATGCTAAATTATATAGTTTAAACTTTGATAGCGCTGTTTAAAAAAACAGCGCTATCTCAATAAGAAACCAAAATGTATCGAAATTTTATTAATGACGTTAATACGTTTGACAATAAATATTAATGTGATGTTAATGACGCAAGAACATTATAATAGTGTGAACAAATATAGGCAATCTAGAGATAAGAACATCATATAAATTGATCAAATTTTTACGGAAAGTTAAAACAGAATATTTTTAAGTTTTTAAAAAAAGGTTTTGATAATTACACTACTCCATAAAAGAGGTAAGAATAAAATTCATTACTTAAGGTGGTTCGAGCGTGACTCCTGAGTCAATATCACAATATCTAAAAAATTAATTTTATTTTTGTATAAATTTAGACTTATAAAGGGTGTAGATGCTTATTAAGTATTTGAAGTAATTAAAATGAGCTTTTTTCATTAATATTGTAAAATAGTATTGTAATTTGACTAGCCTTGTACCCCGTCGGCTGCTTACATCGGTATGCGTATCAGTTGCGACATAACCCTATTTTCATGATGATGCATTTATCATCCAATATCTTTTAATTTTATGGGAAAGTATATTTATAAATATACCATTCGAAAGCTTATATTTTCAACTATAAGATATCAGTTTTTATGGATAGATAACCAGATTTTTGAAAATAATACAACATAACTTCCGGTATTGAAATTGCAGGCTCTTGTTTGGGCCCATGATAAATCATCGATTTCAAAACAACTTTTTTGCAAAAATTTTCACGTAAACCTACCCTCAAATTTTGCACAATAATAAATCGTAATCTTGTTAATCATTTTCCAAAATTATATTTTATTATCTAGACTTTTAATTTATGCTCGAACCACCTTAAAATAATTTTCATGAATTATATTTAAAACCCGCTGCTACAACTGCATTAAAAGAATGCTTTCTCAAAGAAGTCTGAAAAACCATTAAAATTCTTATAAAAACCGAGATTTATGTGCGTCGTATAATTAAAAAAATTGTTAGATACTCGCACAAGAAATAAGATTCTTGACACGTGTGAACTTTTCACCCTCGTTTCGTTCGAGCAAAAACGTCACACGAGGCAACAATCTTTTTTCTCGCACTTGCATCGAAAAATAGTATTTCAGATCGCACAGCTTTTTTGAGAAAGTAAAAGGTGTAAATTTTTTACATAAATAAACTGACATTATTTTTTTTTCTTTCAAGCCGTTTCGTCTTTCAAAATAAAACATGGAATTAAAGTATATTCTATTCTTTGCATTAATTGCAATAAACTGTATTTCGGCTAAAGAGGTATAAATAATTTATAACTTGTTTTATCGTTAATATATTATTAGTATTACTTTATACATAATTTACATACACTCAGACAACTACTCACACATTCGCACACACGCACACACACACACACACGCACGCATAGTCATGATAAAAATTACAAAATTCACAAAGGCCAAAAAAAATCATATAAACAGATTATGCATGGTTACTTATATAATATGTCTATTAATAATCTTATTGAACTTATTTTACTTATTAATAATGTATTTATCGAATAGAAGCAATTATAGTACCTAATTTTCTACTCTATAAAATGTTTAAAATGTTAAAAAAAATTCTTGTTGTCTATTTTATGACTTACAGATCAACTTTTTCAAATACTAATTTCTTTTTGATCAATTATTTTTAGTGTGTAAAAAATAATGATTGTCCAGAGATGGAATGCTGCTCACAGGACAAAACATGTAGCCAAACAGGTAAAAAATATGTACATTACATGCCTATAGGGAGCGAAAGTAAAGAAAGTCTTTATAGACCTCACGTATATGATAAACGTTATATTATCTGAGGCTATTCTTTACTTTTGCTCCCTAGGCATGTAATATATACTACAAATGATAATAAAAATTTGGTTATTTATATTTGACGGTTAAAAATTAAAATTATAAAGTTTTATTGACACGACTGATATTCGACGTACTCACTAGCGTTAATAAACATCGCTTTGTTGCATCAAAACATCAATTATTGGAAAATGCTTTTGCGATAATTGAATTTTTGAAAAATAGTAGTTATTAACTGTCTATTTCACTTATGACGTGTAGGTAAGATATTTGTTGTTTACAATAAAAATATTTTTATATTAATGTAAAGAAAATTATTTATCTAAATATTTTGATATCATATAGTAATTTAGATAATTATTGTTTAATTACTTCAGAAAATAATTACATTGTTTCGTTAAAATTAAATTATTTAAATAAGAAAAATTATGGTAATTTTTATTAATAGCAATAAGGTTAAATAATTTCAATGATTTAGTTAGAATTTTTCTATACTGATACTATAATTATATTTCTATTAAAATATTTTCAAAACATTTACTTTCTTTAATTTTTGTAGATCAGAGCTGCATTTGTGGTCGTTGGAAGTGTGAGATAGAAGAAAAATGTGATTCTACAGAAAAATGCGCTCTGCATGATTTGAGAAACCGTTCTCTTTGTCGCCAAGTTAAAGAGTGCATACCAAAAAAATATATAAAAAAATTTTAATTAATGCGTATGATAAAAATGTTATTCTGTGTAACAAATCGTACTCAATAAAAAAAAAATTAATATTTAAATTGTAAACAGTTATTATTACAATATCAAGCAGTATGTCTTATCATTAAATATCAAATTTTAATATATGAGATTAACGATTTGAAAAATAAATTATATTTATCACCTTTTTTTTGTATATTTAATCGTTGATATCATTACTGCGTAGATAATACAGTGACAGAGCAAAGTATTGTTTCTAAAATATTGGCAATATTAGCAAACTTTTCGAAATTCATTTGATTAAAGTTAAAAAACTTAATTTTTTTTTTTTGTCAATTCAATATATATTTGCAATATTTTAGAGTATTTTAGGAATAATCATTGATTTTTAAAAGTTTTCACAATAACCATTAAAATAGTATTTTTTGTAAGAAGTAGTTCGTAGATCGTGTTAATCTTTAAGCTTATTCTCGTTTTCACCTGATGAGAGCTATAGAACTTTTACTCAGGACGGACAAAATTTTGTAAATAATTAATAAAAATCATTCAGACAGCATAATAGGAGGCTCTTACCTTACTCTCTAGTCAAAATAGGTTCTGATAAAAAAAATTTTAATTATCATAAAAATTAACGAAATAATGACTTTATAAATAATAAA
>JAPYZE010002040.1:0-37517 GCA_030522805.1 Leptomastidea abnormis
TATATATATATATATATATATATATATATATATATATATATATATATATCCTTGTACCACCAGCATATTTTCGTACAAAGGTATAAGGTATAGTTATATTATGGCCGGAGACGCGCTTGGTTGTGTCTGTATTATCATCCTTGTAGCACCCCTCACTGACATTTTGGCTTATCGCAATGGTGATAACAAGCGTGTCACTGAGGTTCCTCCAATGTCTATATTAATATATACTTGTATATACAGTTATATATTATATACTGTAGTATACAAAACGATTCTCTAAATGCATTTGATGTTTATTGCATTTATAAGACAAGGAACCAGATAATTTTGTAATCGCTATATGACTAGGCTGTATTTACTGTAATTCCTTGTGATAGCTTTTTAGTATCTTTTTCATGTTTCATGATTGTAACTGCAGTAATGGGGGATGGATGGATGGATGGATGATGTTTTGAGATAAAATAATAGCTTGAAACGTTTAATTCTTTTACTGCTGCAACGGTATCATATATACTTATAGGAAGTTTATATTAAGTATAATATTGCGATGGTTACCAAAATTTTGTAATAAAAAAGGAAAAGAAAAGAAATAATTATGCTGTTTGTACAGCGAAAACTGTCTAACCGATGCTATATGCTTATTCGTCTCCACCTACATATACTATTATTAAACATGTGTCCGGTCTCTCTTTCTCCTTTACTCTCTTTCCTCTCCACTATTATAAACTTCTCTTTTTCTTTGTACGAGTATAAAGTCGCACGCGGAATTACGGTAGTCTCCATTGGCCACGAAGCAGCAGACTTAGCTCCACTTTTAACGTCTACTTTGATTTACGCGTTTTTGGGTTCTCGCAATTATTTAATTTGAACTCCTTCTCCCCCCCGCCCTATCTTTTATATTCTTATACTTCTAGTACCAATATACCATAAAATTTTAGAAATGAATGTACATATACATACATATAGACAGGCAGCAGTAAAGCTTTTTTTTTTGCAAAGCATCGATTTAATACGCATGAAAATTTATGGAATGCGCGGTGCGCGAGTTATACTATTTTGATGGCTAAGAGTTAAACTGGACACACATAACGCTGAGAAGTTTATGAAAGTGATGTAGATATAGATAGGTATATACGTAACTTGTAATAGAGCTTATGCTATATAATAATAATCGATCTGAACGACATAAGTGGAGTATTTAGAAGGTTGAGTTGATGCTTAGAATTTAAAATTTTACGTCTTTATAACTTTGTTGTTTTCTTTATTTTACCTTGAATTAATTTGTTAAAATTTCTTTTTCTTTTTTTTTTTAAGAAAAGAAAAGGGAAAAATTTAAGATAACGATCTACATGTACCACAGAAGAAAAAAAATAAGGACACCCAAGAAGAACATTAATTACCAACACACACCCTTCCCTCCTTTAAGAAAAAATAAGTCATTCTTTCTTTCTTTCTTTCTTTTTGTATCAGCGTTGAAAATTCCAAGTCTAACAAGACCTAAGTCAAAAGCCGGTCAGCTCAATTTTCCACTCTACAACTATATATACCAACATCTTGCACCACCTCCTTCTCCTTTTACTCTATACCGCTTCTTAATATACGCAAGGCGTCAACTCATAAAATTCAACCGAGAGTTAGGTCACACGGTTTTAGGCGACAACCTGCGTTATAAACTAGGATAGGCAGACTGCTAAGGGATTCGTTTCCTTTACGAAAAGTACCGAATTTTTCCGAGGCGCGCAGGTACAAAGGTTTTTCACCATACCGAGTGAGTCTGTATGGGTATTAGTATTAGTATACCTATATAGACACGCGCAGGTATGCAATCCAGAACCCAGATCTTCCAAGACTTACCCCACACACACACACACACACACGCACACACACACACACACACACACATACACACTATTGGAGATAGATCTGCAGTGCGTCGCAGGAAAAAAGGACTTTCTTTTTATTTCCCCTCGAGTAGTGCGATGTGTCTCTTATATTCTATACACATAGTAAGTCCTTTGTCTCGCTACGTTGCATCGCTATGGTGTATGGAGTTGCGAGGACTTTCATTTTTTGCGCCTTACAGTAAGTACTATGGCAACGTGCGAAAATATGAGTGATGATTTTTATCTCGCGTTTTGTTTCTTTGTACAAATTGAATTTTATGCGAAATCGAGAAAAAAGAGTAGGAGAAGTATACGAGACTGTATTTTGTAGTTTCTTGTTTATAAATAAAATGTAAGAATTTTAAATATGTGTTGATTTTATTTTTCTTCTGTAGTTTGTATTAAATTGTGATAATTTGTTTTGATCGTTATATGATTATAAACTTTAATTATATATAAATATAACAGGATGCAATTATACTCTACTACTTTATGAACAATTTTTTTTTTCTGAGACAATAATTTTTTAAATTATTTAATATTATTATTATTATTAACGTAATTTTACTAACAAGTATATTTATTTTTTTTTTAATTTTGTACAAAGAGCTCAGAGTATTACCATAGTTAACATCCGTGACCTCAAATCCTGTCTGATGTGTGTTTAAAGCTAAAAAAGATACAAATATGTCAACGAAGCGTCACTTAATTAACCACCTCTATTTTAATTAGTAACAGAATCGATTAAAATTTGCGTAACGCGATTGTCCTTCGCATATAACTACTACATCGTTTTTGGTCATTTACTTGAGTAAAACGATACTTATGCGACATCATCATTATCAAATATATTCAACTTTGATGCAAAGCAGGTACACTTTTAATAATATAAGGTATTCATTGATCAATTGAAAACAAAGAAACCAAAATAATTGCGTAAAATTTAATAGTGAATAATACATACGCCATTAATGTCTGTTTATATTTTTGGTAACTACGAAAACGCATGTATGTACCACAACAAACAACAATGCACAACAACAGACGAAGATCCTTACAATGCAAGGACTATAACATCCAAAT
Organism: Leptomastidea abnormis; assembly: GCA_030522805.1. Classification (NCBI taxonomy): domain Eukaryota; kingdom Metazoa; phylum Arthropoda; class Insecta; order Hymenoptera; family Encyrtidae; genus Leptomastidea; species Leptomastidea abnormis. Next base: position 2,970 of record JAPYZE010002040.1, read on the forward strand.
CACAAACAAACCGCAAACAATAGTTCCAATTAGGCGATAACCCAACCTCTTTATATAGAAAAAAAATTGTCAAAAACTCACCTCATCGCTCATCCCAGTGTCACAAATCGTTGAAATTCCATTCCCAGTCAAATCAGGTAACAACAGAGGGTTATTATTCCTTTGATCAAGCGAATAGTAACCATTTGCAAATTCCGACTCTGCTATTATGGTGTCGTTATTGCTTGGTGCCAATGATTTAGATCCACCACAGCTGACGAATGAACGTGCATAGCTGCTCTTGAATAATCCATCGGACACCTGCTCACCCAGGGCAAATTCAACCCTTGGTATTATCGGTGGTTCCTCGCGCGACATTTTTTTTTTTCTTTTGTTCACAATATACAAACAAACACACGCACACACACACACTTAAGATAGCCGTTACAGTAACAAACGATTTTTAATTATACGTGTATTTGTCAACTGTCACAATCCTAAATATGTGTATAAATATGCAAGTTTCCGTAGTACAGCTAATACACTACGCGAATAAGCGAAACGGTAGCCAAGGAGCATCCGCTTTGACGATTGTCATAATCGCAGCCCCTTTTGTCCCAAATAAAAGAGTATAAGTAATAAGTAAACGCGGATACTAAATACACTGACACAAAAATAATATAGCAAGCGCGTACCTACACGCACACACGCACGTTTAATTCTAAGAAAAAGCAATGATGCAGAAACTTGCGATATAGGTATGCGAAGAAAGCCGGTAAACAGGAGTTATAAAGTTATATGAAAAGGCACACACAGGTCCTGCTTGTAACTGACTGCGCGTCCGACTGACTGTTGGCTTTTTCTTGGAGATCGGATAGACCGCGCGGCAGCGCAGCAGGCACACACGTTTTTCCCTCCCCTCCTCTTTACGTTACCATGAGCGACCGGCTCACATACACAAAACTGCACGCGCGCGTAAATCGAACTGTTTGCGCGCCATCTATGTATTCGAATTTCGCCAAGATTTGAATATTTGATTGTGAATTATGATTCATCTTAGATATAAGAAAACTTATATTTGCTGAGAAATGAGTAATTAATATTGACCTTTTAATTCTTGTGAGGTAATTGAAGATATGATAAATTTGAGAATATTATGCGTCATTAAACTATTTTAATCAAGAATTTTTACGCTTTGATAAATATTGTTTTGTTACTTGATTTTAAAAATTTTAAATTTTGCATAGTTAAACATTTATCTTTGTACGTACAAAGAGTCAGTTTTTTAAATTAAAAAAATTATGTTAAATATTTGAAAGAAATTATTTAAAACATTTTATACCTATTATGATGACCACTTAATTATTTAAAATACAAGATTTTTGACAAAAAAAAAAAAATATACAACGAAAAACACTTCGCGAATCCACAAGCTTTGTGAACACCAGGGCAACGATTCTAACTGTACATCTCCTATAGTCCTTCCGGCTACCTTCGACATTGTCCCTGTGCACTCTGGGATAACAAGTGCACGTGTGTACGATGTATGTACACATTTACAAGCCGGACGTGTAAGCTCGCATATATAGTAGGTGTCAAGGAACCCTATTATAGCGTCGCGGAAAAGAAGTAAACTCTTGCGGCTTACGTTATGTACAGGTGAAACTCGATATGCTTACAAAAGGCAAAAATTGACTCCGCACGTTGCCCTTATATATTACGCGTTTGTTGCGTTCATGTAAACTATAGCAACTACAATTGTATTTATAAGCATTTGGAGGATGTTTGAAAGAAAAGAGAAAAAGATATTTGAAATTACAGTTTTGTTATAGTTGATGTAACGATAGTTTATTATTATTTTTTAAATCTTTTTTTAACAATATAAAAATAAGTTGATATAGTATTATAATTTATTTATGGACTAGTCGATGATCTTATTTAAAGTACATTAACATTTGCAGTAATAGTAAAACTATTAGAAAATTAAGCCTAGTTGTTTTGTACCTGAATTTGCTAAGGTTGAAGTAAATAAAAGTTGAAATTTCTATTTTTACATGATTAAGTACTAAATGAGTAATTTCGACGGTACATAAAAGGCTACAAAAAAGTTTTTTATCTAAACTAAAAAAAAAAGATTTTTACAATAACTGCTTGTAAAATAACTGGCTCAAATTATATACATTAAAAATTATTTAATTTTTGTAAAAGAAGAATTTAGATAAAATAAATACAACATTTAAGTTTTTTGTATGGCTCAATACAATCAAATTTGAAATTGATCAGAATATCAAGATTAAAGATATTATAATTATTCTTAATATCTGAATTTTGCTTTTATAAATAAGTTTTTGTTTTAAACAAAGAAAATGTAACATAATTTACAAGAACTTACTAAAATAAATTTTATGATCAACATATTTTACACATATTAAATGATTATATAATATATAAAATAGATGTAATTTAAAACAAAATAAAAGTATTTTTTGTTTTTGTTTTGTATCTTAAAGGAATTTATCAAATATAACTTCAAATTTAACAAAACAATGTATGCACTGATGTAACATTGCGACAGAAAAAATAAAAAATATAAATTAATTTCATTTATACAACAAGTGTGTACATAAAATTCTTTCGAGTAACTTTCAACTTAAAAATATGACTATTCACATATTTGTAAGTGTTATCAATCGGTGCAACTGAAACTTAACCATAAACAGCTTTTATAATCCAAAAGCTGTTTTGAAATTTCTAATCACAAAAGGAAGTCAAATACGCGCTCAAGTATTATTCCGCAGCGTCACTGGCGTATAATCTTTCTTGACACGCGCCGAACTGTTATTGAGTACAATTGGCGAGACATCAGCTAAACCGCCATACTGCGATAATTTCTCCAATCGTTTCTGTATCGACATATTAGTCGATGACTCTTGGGGACTAATTATTGACGCATTCCCTTGAAATGACAATCGTTCCGTTGGTGTACCTTGACACGAGCGTGGCTTTGGCTTTTTCGCAAGCTCAGCTTGCACCTCTTCGACGCAACTTTCCGCATATGTCACCGGATTCTAATCAAGAATAAAAAGCACATAGAATTCAACCTTTTCATTCAAATATATTCAATATTTTAATAGTTTAACGATGAATAAATGCCAGTGTACCTGAATAAGACTCTTAAGATTGCGAATCTGTGTAGCGAGGTGTGATTGGCGCGGGTTGCTGGTAAACAGGCTCTTTTCCGAGCAATAGGCGACAGGCAGGCTCCAAGAGTTTCCTCGTCGCCACTCAAGATTACTGCAAGCAACTATAGCGCCCGGCGTAAAAAGGGCTTGGTAGCCGAAGGATGAGATGCCGTTCCAAAATAAAACGCAGAGATAAGCTGAACCAGCATCAAGCGGCCTTGGATAAGCCAGACTGACCACTTCAAAGTTTTTCATGCCCTGTTAATGATTGATTAATTTTCTGATAATATTCCGGATTATCTCGAAAATAAAGATTTTTCTTTATGCATGGTATATGAATAACAATTAAAAATTTATGCATCTTACGTATGGAGCAGGACCCGATGATACGACCACACCGATAGTATCGAATTCATTAAATTTTGGTTCGAACAACGACGTAGTGATATCTGGTATTAGCGTACAAACTCGACATGGAAAAGGCAGCTTCAATAATGTTTCTGTTTTTATGTGTGTCATTCTGTTGGCAGTAAGAGTAAGCTCACCAGCTCTAAAATATTGAGTAATGCAATTGTTAATAGTTGTGTGTAATTTGCAGAAAATAAATTTTTCATTTACTGATACTGTATAATTTTTTGTAAATATTATTCAATTTTTAGATAAATTAAGAAAGTTTATTATTATTCAGGTCGAAATGGTCTTGCAAATGACTCACGCAACACAAATAAGATAAAATAAAGCTTTAAATGTATCTTATATTGACAAGATAAAGCTGAGAAAGTACAAAAGAAAAAGGTCAAAATTTAAAATTAGTCATGATTTTATAACTGTAAATATAGTTTAAAAATAGAGTATTAAAAACGAAAAATTCAGACTTGTTCTTATAATAATTTTTAAATTATTAAAAAAAGTATAATTTTTAAATAAAAAAAAACATTAAAAAATTGAATCTATTGTGTATGTAATTTATATCATTAAAATTATGTCAAATTATAGACTATTTTTCTTAACTAAAATATAAAGTACTTGCTTACCTTGCACTGTTAGCAAAGACGTTATACATCGTTATCGTATTACCCTCTTTGATATCATATGTCGAGTCTTCATTAGCACCCCATATACTAAGCATGGCTGTCGTGCAGTCGTCCAAAAGACGCACTTTAAGAACCGGTGTTACTTGTCGTGGTGGTGGCAAGCCATTTCGCACTTGCGACTCCAGTTTCTGTTTAAACTCCTCTTGCTTGCGCTCCACGTGACACTGATTTCGCGTTTTCATTTGCGACTTAGACGTTATCTAGTTATGAGATTTTTTAAATTATTCAAATTAAATTATAAAGGGATTGCAAAAATTAATAATAGGGTTAATCAATATACTTGAGACAATTCGATGTCTTCATCGGAATCTGACTTCTTTCGCGAGTCAAAATTTTTTTCAGCTTCAGCGTACATGGCATTCACTTTTAATTCGCAAGCACGCTCATGGGCAATCGCAGCTTTTTCTTCACTCCGAGAATTACGATAAACTGGAAAAAAAATAGAATAATAATAAATAATAAAATTTACATTTACAACTTAATAAAAATAAGTTTTTACTTGATTGTCCATTAGCAGTTTTTTCTCTGTACAAAAGAGGATAAACTCTTACGGCTACAACAGTCGTTTCTCCAACTAAACCTCCGGAAGGAATAATACTTTTTAATTTTACGGGTATTGGCCTTGAAGTTTTTTGGTAACCTAATTTTGTGTCCCATTTAACCCTCCGCGTACAATTTGAGAATATTTTTAAGCTGATATTTGAAGGTTTCTGTTTCACAATAATTTTAAAATTTAAATGCATTGAGTAAAAATTAATTGATAAAAAACTAATAAAATTAGCTGATAAGTATCTTACCTCTAAGGGATGAACACCTCTTTCACAGTCTAAGAGTTCAGCACCATATGTAATAATTTTTGTACCCTCTTTGATTTTACCATTTGATATATTATTTTCTATAATGTTATCAACAGAAAGAGGTATGTTGTACCAGCCATCTGTCGCTTCAATTCTCCACCTTGGCAAACCTAATTTTATTCGAGCTTCCTTATCTGCGTCATTTCCACTTATTATCTTAAAATTTTGAACAATAAAATTATTAAAATTTTGATAATCTCGAATATACAAATGGTTGCTACTATTTAAACTGTAATTTTACCTCTTCAATTGAAGAGATACATAAAACCATACGTCGCGATGCAGCGTCATCCTTTTCTAAAATTTTTCTTAACGCAGGTCTTTCGCTTCTGTCGATCTCCCGATCATACCGATATTTTAATTCTTTCATCACACGTTCAACAGTTAAAAACCTTAATAAAATAATATAATATAAAAAATATTAAATATATATTTTACATTGGAAAATATAAATCTTACTTTGGCAGTTGAACTGTATCAAAACTTTTTAAATCGGTAGTAGCAAGTTTCCAGATAATCCACCTATAGTGATTTTCAATCCAACCAATTGGTAAGAGCTTTGGATCAACGCCTGGCATTGCTAAAAAGGCATCAGTAAACTCGGTAACACCTGCGTGACCGTTTTCATCAAAAATTAATTTTGCATTATCTTCCAAATCCAAGAAAGGTACTTTTTTATTTCTAAAAAAAAATGTGTAAGGTTTAAGTAAAAAACTTAGATAAGATGTATAATAATATTTTAATACAGCTTACATACCCGACAATATTTGATGTTAAAAATTTGTAACTTGCCGCATTCGATGCTGTTACTTCAAGTATTTTTGTATCTGCATGATATTCTTTTATCTACAAAAAAAACAAAAAAAAATTTTTTAATCATAAAACTAAATAAATAATAAAATTTAGGGACTTACTTGTTCAATGCTACGAGCTGTAGGCATCGCATCTCCGACTAATTCATACCAAGATTTTCGATTTTTACTATTTTCAAGTCTTTGTTTCAAAAGGCTACCAACAATAGGTTTAATTTTCATTCGCTTTTTATTCCTAATAATTTTTTCCTGCAAATAACATTAATTGTTTAAACAAATAAGAACATCAAACATTATTATTTTAAAATTCCTTACCTGCTGCATAACGGCTTCAAGCATTTCTTCTGCAAAATTTTCTTCCTCAACTATCACATCTACGTTTGCGTTTTCCACAACAATTTGATGATCTTGCATTCGATCTTCCAGATTACAAGGGTTCTCTTCAACATCAGATTCATCGGAGAATAATTTGCGACCTTGAAACTCATAACCGACTCGAGGCTTTTTAAAAGTTGTTAGTGGTGTATCGCTATCAGTGTCCGCGTGCTTTCGCTTTTCTGCTACTTTATCATTTAAATCAGCTTCTACGTCCAACAATTTTGATTCATCATTAACAGGTGACGTTTTGACAATTTCAACAGGTGCACACTCAACCAAATAGTAGGTTGATGCATCTGCACTAATTTTAACTTCAACCCTACATCCAAAATTTATGCACAAATGCTGTGTAATTGGAGTTTTATTTACAATGGAAATAGATTGACCAGGAGGTATTGTAAGTTTAGTGCAACGGTTTAAATTGACACTTTCCTTTCTAACAAATTTTTCGAAATTTGCATAAATTTGAAAGCTCTCGACGCACTCCTTGTCAGAAAAACCGAGGAAGTCGTCAGTTTTGTCGGTCTTCCAATCACTCGCTGCTGTGCACTGTTCCTCCGTACTTCGTTCGCGCTTCTCTGGCTGTACATCTGGCCTGCTACTGTTAAGATAACTAATCTCGATTTTAGATAGCCAAGAATCAGAGTGAGGATCAAAACACTGGCTGACTGACAGACCCTTGCCCAGGGGCTGATTAACGTGGCTCTCGTCAATTGGATCGGATTTATTAAGTTTACAAGCACGTGGACTAGTACCTTCCTGTGCAAATCCTCCGAATGATCTGCAGCGCTCCGGGCGCTTTGGCTCGCAATTTTCTAATTTACGCTTGAGCAAGCCGATCTGGATCTGCGATGCGATTCTGCTCTGAGGAAGATTTCTTAGTGGAGTACTACTCGTCACCGGTTCACTGATATCGTCTATTTTTTCTTGATTTACAGTAATTGGTTTGGTCACACTTGATGTTGAAGTTGTCTTCTTGGTGTTGTTTGACGAACTAGGAATGACAAAATGATCTTTACTGCTAAGTTCAGTCTGTATGCTGTCGGCTTGAAGCGGGGAGACGAACAGTTTTTCCACTTCGCCGAGATTGTAAAATACTTCGTCAGTGTCACTGCTAAAGGATAATTTTGCTTTTGATATTGCTTCTTCGTTATTTTTATTATCTTTTGGCACAGAAGTTTTGTTAAGAAGCTTGTTGCTAATATTTTGTTTTAATTGTCTGGTTTTGTTTAGATTAAGAAAAGCATTTTCATTGGGAACTTCTTGACTTAATTTACTATATATTTTTGAATAGTAGTCGTTTTTTTCTTCACTAACAGAAATATTTTTACCGCTGGCTGTTGAAAACCCATCACTTGTATTTTCGACATTTGATGTTGTTGGCTTTAATTCTTGTACAGTCGTTTTAATCAAGTTTTTCGGTACTATAAGTTTGGAAGTACTTTTGTTATTTCTCGTTAATTGCATTACCTTATTTTGTTTTAAACTTAACAAATCTTTTTCATCAGCATTTAAAGTTTCATAAATTTTAGAGTAATAATTTTTCTTTTCATCACTTATTTCAATTTTTTTACCCTTTGCAGTAGAGAAACTGTCATTTGTAATATTAGCATTAGATTCTACGCTTTTACTTTCTATACATATTTGTTTTTCACCTACTTGTACATTAGTATTTATTAGACACTGATTAAATGTACAGTTTTTGAATACCATCAAAGCTTTATTCTCTGGTTTTTGATTCATTTTAAATGGCAATTTTTCAGATTGTTTTGCAGCATCCGAACCATTTTCATCAACATCGCCTAATTTGTCATATGGATCTAAACAATGATTTTCTTTTTCTTTACATATTGCAATATTTTTCCCAGAGGCAGTACCAAAACCATCACTTTCTGCACTTTCAGAACTGCATTTTAGTTCTAAAAATTCTTGTAAATCTAATTCTTGAAAAAGTTTTAATTTTTCTTTTTTGTCAATGACATTTTCTTTACGAAGTGGTAAAGGCTTCTCATTTGTTTTTTGTACAGATATAGTACTAATTGTACTACTCTTTTTCAATTGTAATTTGGAAAATTTTTTCTTTTTTAATCCAAGAAAAATATTTTCATTTAAATTTTCATTTTCTATTTCATTGTAAACCTTAAGGTAATTTGAAAGTTTATTTTCACTTATTGCTATCCCTTTACCACTAGCTGTTGAAAATCCACCAACATCATTTTCACTTAAGTCGCAGTTTAAATTTGGTAATTCATTTTTAATTGGTTCTGTTTTAATTGTAGAATCATGAATTACTAAGTCACTATTTATAGGTATATTTTCTAAGTTTTGTATAAAAGATTGTACATTATTTTCTTCTAATTCTACATCACATTCTTGTTTTATGTGAACATTGGAGTAATTATCATTAATAGTATTTACATTTTTGGTAACATTCAACACATCCATCACATTACTTTGATTTTGTACTTTTGGATCAACTACATCCCACTCATCCATAATTTCAACTGGTACATCATGAGCATTTAAATTTATTTCTTTTTTAATAATTGGTTTCACATCTGAGTCTAAATTATTGTCTAGTGAAGATAAATTCATAAATGATGTTGGTTTTAAAGGTTGACTTTTTCTATCTTTTTTTTCATAGCTAAATTTTACATTTGCAAGTTCAAGTTCTCTAGCTGAACATGAAAATGTTTCTTTTGGAATCACTGTATGATTAATATCTGATAATCGCCTTAAAGGTTTTTGACTTCGTTTAATTGCAGCAACCCTTTCTAAAACGTTACTATCTATTTCAACTTGTTTATCTTCTGTCAATTCACTTGTTTCTTCTTTAATACAATTATCACTCTTGCTTGAAGATGTATCTGAATTAGTTGTTAACTTTGGTTTTTTCTCTGGAATAATACTACTGCACAATTGATCAATAGAAGAAAATGATGCATTGTAAAAGAATTCTTGGGTAGAAGTATTACTATTTTTGTCAAAAGCACTTGGTTCCTACAAGAAATATTTATTAATATGCGTAATAAATTTTAGACAAATCAATATTTTATAATTCCACAACATACCTCTATCAATTTTTCTTTATTTTCTTTATTTTGACTGGTACATTCTGCAAGTTCATGAAACTCTTTAGGTATTAATTCAGTATTTTGGAGTTCTTGAATTACTATTTCTGAAGTTACAGAATTTGTATCAGAAATTCCTTTATCACTATTGCTACATATACTATTTTGAATACTTTCTGAATCTGAGATTACATTATTAAGAATGCGACGCTTTGCACATCGTTTTGATTTTTTCTTTCTCCCAAGTACTGGAGAAGTAAGAATATCCAAATTTTCTTGCTTTATTTCTACACAGGTTGGAGTACTTGGTCGTTGATTTGGTGGAGTACAGTTCTATCACATTCAATTATATTTTAAAAATAATTACTTTTTGCACACATATTTTATTTAATATTATTTTATAATTTAAGAGACAATTTTTTGCAATATAATAAATTTTACAAAAATATAATTCTGTTAAGACTTACTGTATCAGCTGAATTATCCATTTTATCACGGCTTACTGACATTTCTTTCAATTTTGTCTCTGGTGTTTCCATATCACTGGTCCATAGCAAGCTCGTTTTAGTAATAAAAGGTAAAAGATCAGCAGGGGTTCGTGGTATTACTGGTTTTCCAGGCGTTCTAGAAAAATAATTGTATAAATTTGGATATTGAAAAAAAAGCATCAACAGAAAATAAAGAATTTTAATACTAATTTTTAAAAATCATTAAAACCATTTGACATTTAATTACTAGTGCTTACTCTTCTAATTTACTGGCACAAAGTACAGGTGTTTTCAGTGATATAATTGACGTGTTAAAGGTTTCATTAGTCACAGTGACTTTTGGTGATAAGTATACTGTGCTCTTAATTTGATCATCATCTACAACAATAACACAATAAACATTTAAAAATAACAACATTGTGTACGATTAAATGGATCAATTTCTTTCTTTGTTTTATAAATTCATGCTCACTACAATATATTGAAAGACATGCCACAACAAAAATATCTTTTGCCTTTCAATTCCAAATAATAAAAAATGTGTCATTCAAAAGATCAAACTCATGACAACAAATACTGCATACCAAGGAAACTAAAATAGAAAGATAGATCATACCATAATAGACACCATTACCCGCAATGCATTCAATAAATAAATAGCAGACAGCAACCAAAAATGAATTAAAATTTACTCACCTGAAAACATATCTTGCGAGCCTGAAATATCTTTGACATCGTTGTCGCGCAACTTTACTCCGTAATAACCATTGAGTATCACGTTGTTCTCTGGCGTCTCCTCATTAACAACAAGTTCGGTCGCGCTCATTTTGTCCCTGACAACGTAAACATCAATGACTCCGGATGTCTAGACATGAAATATTTCCCGCGCGTCTCTACTTGCTTTATAGTGGCAGCCGCACCAAAATAACGTGTTTTGTGTGCCGTTGCAACGGTTATTAGTGAATGGAACGACACTTGATGTTCTTTGTCTGGCTTGATGACGATTGATTATGTTTGTTAGGTTGTTTTAACAAACTTTATGAAGATTTTGTTTTTGTTTAAAAAAACATCCGATTAACAATTAAGTATCGCGTTTGCATAGAAAAAAGAGAAAGATAATGCCACAAAATCTTTTTGTTTTTAAAGTGCCTCCAAGACTATAACGTTGTTTTTAATTTTTGTTGATCTCTCGTGTTGGCGCTGCAATCGCAAAAAGTGAGAAAATTTTTAAGAAGATACCTTTTTTAGCGGATGTAGATTTATAATTAAAAAATATTACACTTGAAAGTTGATTATTATAGGTATAAGTGCATTGTTAAAAAAGAGCAATGTTTAAAATTTTTCATTAAAAATACCTTTAATTTTTTTATTTTTTTTTATTTGCTTTATTATTTGTAATATTGACTATAATGCCTATCTTATACTTTATAAAATTAATTTTTTCAATTTATCATTTATTTATAAATAATCAATGATACATTTAAAAAAAAAATTAATTCGATATATTAAATTAAAAAAAAAAAAAAAATTTAATTCTAATCATTCTGTCTCTCTCATTTTCTACGCAAAGCGGAGCGGACGACCGACCAGGCGACCACGTGCGTATGTTCAATAGTATAGTGTTGTTTTGAATCCCAAAACATATAGTTCATCTAACCCCTTCGATGCGGTTGGCTTCGCTTGTCTTTCGTAATTTTAAAATCATCACAACTCATGATGAAGTCAAGGTGGACACCTCAAATTACCTGGACGAATTTAGAACTAGCAGGCTTGCTCGAAGATGAGGACTCCTGTGTCCAACTCGAGCCTGTTATCAAACACTTGGCCCTCATGCCAAATCATCTGGTCGACATTCAGCTTGCCATTCGACAAATGTTGGATAAAAATCTTAATTGCTATGATGCTGAGTATGTTTTATTTTTGGTTGCTTTTAAATTTATTTTTCTGCTTAATTTTTTGTTTCTGAACCAAGTAAACTCTGTCTGAGGTTAGGTTATGCTGATAATTTTTTTGATACAATTTTATTTATCAATAAATTAAATTAAATCTTATTGGTAATTATGATTTTAGATCTAAGGGTCTGATACTGGCTTACAAAAATCCAAAAATCATGTCACCACATGGACATATATTGCATGATTCCTGTTTTATACACATCAATGTTGGAATTGATCTTTATGTTTTTAGACCAGAAGTTGGAAAAAGCCTAAAAGGTACTAAAAAGTTAGTTGTTTTTTTTAAGTATACAGATCAGTCATTCTTATATTTTTTCTTTTCAGGCTTTGTAAATAAAATAGGAACAAATCATATTGGAATTTTAGTACACAAGGCTTTTAATGTATCTATACCAAAACCTGATAGACTAGAACAGTGGCCTGATGTTGAAGATCAAAACGAATGGCCAGGTGATAAAGTAAAGGCAGGTCAAGAAGTAAGATTTACAATTGAAGCAATAGATTTTAAGTCAAGGTTGCCGTACATGCGTGGCTCTTTGCATGAAGAGTAAGTGTACTTTAAATTTATTTATTAAATTGTGAGTTACATTCTTTTACAATGTAATTGATAAATACTTTGGTATACATTTGTAACAATTAAAATTTTTTTATTTTATAATAAAAGTATAAATTTACTTTTTTACTTCAAATCTACTTGTAAGCATATTGAGAATAATGCAAATAAACAAAATAATATGCTTAAAAATGAGTGAGATATTGACAATATTCGTTTAATATAATAATTTTTAATGTTTCAGAGATTATTTAAGAGGCTGTAAACTTTTTAACGAAAAACTAGCTGCTATAAATGATTCTGTTTTCCAAGGAACTAGTAGGCAGATGCAAAGTTCAAGTAGCTCAAATGATAAAAAGAAAAATAATGTAAAAGCAGAAAATAAGCGAATTGTATTTAATAGTGACAATGAAGACGATGATGTTAATCCAGATAAATCAAATGCAAACTTTGAAAATGCAAATGTAAAATTAGAGCCCAATTCACCAGTTGAAGAACCTGTAAAAACTCCTTCAAAAAAACGGAAAAGACAATCATCTGAAGCAGAATCTAGTTCAGATAGTCCAATTAACAAAAAACAAAAGACTAACTTGAAACAGAAGAATTTATTTAATGATGAATCATTTAAAAATAATTCAGAATTTGAAAATCATACCAAAGATGATACGTTACTTAATGGAACTGCAGAAGACAATGAAGCATCTTCACAAATCTCAGAAAAAGATTCATCTTCTAGTGATTTAGAAAAAGTGGGTTCTACGAAAAAGCATAAAAAGAAATCTAATAAAAAAATCGCTGAAAATGGTACAGATGATGAGAAAAATCATAAAAAAGTTATACAAAAAATTACAGATGAGTCCAATTCTACTGAGTTTCAAGAAAGTAGTGAACAGGTACCAAACAAAAAGAAAAAAAAATCAAAGCCTAGTGATTGTACAGATACAGAAGATGAGAGAAATTATAAGTCAACTATAAATAAAAATTTGAATCATCTTATAGATCAAAATGAATCAATTCCAACAACGTCAAAAGAAAAATCACAGAAAAGAAATGTAACTGACAGTCAAGATTTATTCAATACAGATGATGAGAGAAATTATAAAATAAAATTGAAAAAAGACAAAATAATAGATACGTCTTTAAGTGAATTTGTAGAGCCCCAAGGAATACCAAAAAAGCGAAAAAAGAAAACAAGTACAAGTGAAATAAGTGAAACAGATGATGAAAGAAGATATAAAAAAGAATTACTTAGAAATTTAACTCAAAATGATGATGCAGAAAAAAATGGTGATACAGAATTTGTGGTACCACAAGTAAAATCAAAGAAGAAAAAGAAAAAATTGTCAGATCCTACACTTATGGATACGGAAGATGAAAGGGAATATAAATCTTCACTCAAACCTTTGGTTCAAAGTATAGAACAAACTGAAAAATCAATAAAAAAAGATAAAAAGTCGAAAAAACATGAAATTGATGCAGTTGGAATCAAATTGAAAACTGAAAAAGATAGTAAAAAAGGAATTAAACCTGTACAGTTTGAAGAATAAAAAAACATAAAATGTGATAAAATTAAAAAAAATTATAAAAGTGAAAAGTGACAGTGATTATAAAGTTTAACTTAAAAAATTTTTATTACACAAACAGAAAAGAAAACAAATAAGTAACTGAGAAAAATGAACAGTTAAAAAAATATATATTATTTTTAAATAAAAAAAAAATTCTTATTTTGAATATTTTTATATACATACAAACACTAAAACTATTTATAATAGTTGAAAACGTTTTATGTAACTATTTTTTCATGTGTCAATATTACTTTTTATTCTAAAATTAAAATAAATAAATAAATGTTGATCTAGATAAAATAAGTAATATAAGATAAAATAATAATTTTCAATGTAAATTTGCGTCAAAGAAATTTGTAAAATAAATGTATTTATAGTATGCAGATTTTTGTATTTCGCGCAATATTACTTTTGTACGAATTTTATAACAATATGTAAATCATATTGATATTATTAAGAATTCTAAAAATTTATATTGTATTTGAAGTGTTTAATTGTAAGGTATTATAAATATAAAAGATTTATATTTAATGCAATTTGACGACTTGATTATTAATAAATTATAAAAAAAGAATCAGTAATTACTTATCATTTTATTAGCTAATCTTGAAATTTTTCTAAATATGAATGAGTTGTCAATTTTTTAATTATTAATTAATTTTAATTAAAAACTCCCAGATAAAGACTATCATACTAGTTGGATTAAACAATTAACACTATTTTTTAAAATGACTAAAATTGTTAATATATGAAAACTCAAAAATAATTTTATTAAATAAAAAAAATTTTGTTTGGTAATATATTTATCAAGATTACAAATTTATTGAATGAAAGAACTGGAGTTTGTGATAGCTCAATCGACGATGTGTCGGCTTTATAATCTGTAGGTTGTGAGTTCGAATAACACGTCTATCGTTCTTATGCTTCCAAACTCTAGCCCGAAATACACTCATTGAGATGTCAAAAAAGGCTTTTAAAATTTAGTTTGCATAAATGTATGGTGGTTACAGTTCCACCAATTAATATTTTTGCAAAGTTAATTTTTTTTTTTTAATTATATTTATCGTTTTTTTATTAAATCTAATGTTTCCTTAAAATTTAAATCACTTATTAGATGTTAAATTAGATTATTATGGTATTTTTGAATAAAAAAATTGTTTTATTTTTTCATCTTTATTAAAAAAGATATAACCATAAATTGTTATTGTTTTAATTATCACATTATACATACATATATTCACATTCATACAGCACCAATAAAACGTCTGTAAAAGGAACTTAATTATTCTTAATTTTTCGATTTATTTTTCTACTTAAAAAAATAGTTTACAATTAATAAGTTTGTTTTCTTTATTTGAATCAATATTTAAATATAATATTCATCCGCACTTCCTCTTTTTTTGTTATTCTAGACATCTTGGGCAAGATCTTTTAATTACATTTATGGCATCTTGTACAATTTGGTAACACAGTAACTTAATTCCACGCCCAGATATTATCATTATTAATTAAATATGCATAATTATATACATTTTCATATTCACACAGATATGTACATATTTTTATATTAATAACAAATTCATACGTTAAACAGTTTCATCAACATATTTTTCATTATAGTAATTAATTAATCAAAACAAAAGAAAATAATTCAAAGTATAAACAAAATTAAATTTTAAAGTTTTATAAAACATAATAATTAACAATATATTTATACATTTTCTTTTTACATAAAATTATGCTATTCTCGTTTATTATTTTTATTAAATAAGAAAAAATTATAGAAAGCATGTGAAAATAATCTACAGTGATTTTAGATGAGCTTATAACTTAAATATTTTAAATTGTGGACTTTATATAATTATATACACTTAATTCATCATAAAAATTTACATGAAATCACATCTAAAAAATTTCGAATTTTTACGTTTTACGTAATTTATTACAATAATAAATACGTATTATTATGCACATAAGATTATTGATTAAAAAATTGAGACACATGTAAGTATGTACTTATTCAATGTAAATTTAAATAACTTTTAAATATTTTTTTTCTAATTATCTTGAAACATGTGCTTGCAATTGTACTATTAATTTTATTTTCTAACTAAACACGCACATATAGATATTTATACATCCTTTTTACAACATAAAATATGTAAATTGTAAAAGTGACTATATGTTTTGTATTTTTTTTAAATTAAAAGAACCTTATTTGAGAAATTTTAAAGACTTACTAATAGATAATCGCGTACGAATATTCATATCCAACTCAATTTTCCTTCGAAATATTGTCATTTTAATCATACTTGGACACTCATTAAACACTTTAATAATATTCACATACACAACAAAAAATTTCATTCATTACACACAGTTATTCCTTTAAGCAACATCAATAAAATTATAATTTTACATTAAATAGTTTAATAGACATTTATCATAGACAAAAAGAACAAAAACATTTAATGTCTACTTTTGAGATGGTACAATAAAAAAAAAACACTATCCTACAAAATCAATGTTGCTTTTGTAAATTTCACATTTTTACATGAAAAAACGCGACATTCAATAAAATTTTACTATCGTCGGTGTTTGGTACTCAAATTATGGCACACATCAAAACACCAATAAATTTACTTCATTTTTTAGACCGAATTATCATTCGGCATATTTTAATGCTATATACACAAAAAAGAGTTCTACATATCGATCGCGATTAAAGTACATAAAAAAATAAAAATTCCACGCAGCACACCAGCATATGTATACGATTAAAAACGATATATCTTTACACTCGTTAATAAACTCAAAACAGTTTTAAATTCATAAAAAATAAAAAAAGCTTCAAGGCAATGGCCAAGGTAGTCCAGAAAAGTCAACAGGTCCACCAAGTCCAGCATCAGCCTCGAGCAGACTCATTATAACAGCCATAGCTGCCTCGTCATTGCCGTCAGTGGGTACGGGATTCGGCGATTCATTGATCGTCGTACCACCGATCATATCCATCATATCCTCCTCGCCTGGCGCTGCTGCAATATGGAAAAATCCGCGTTTGCAAAAAAATGTTTTATCAATTCAAATGCGCGAGGGTGTGATGTTTTGTCTTTACCTTGATCGCTGGCAATAATATTAAGCTGCACATTGTTGTTCATATGGTTATAGGAGGGGGTGGGATTGCTGCTGCTGTTGTCGCTACCCGTCGTTGGACGGATCTCCGACGAGATCTGTTCGGGTGATGCTGTTGTCGTTATCTGAGACTAGAAAACAAACAAAATAATGTGATGTTAGTAATAAAAATTTATTAATTATTTATTATTATTCTTTTTAATTAGCGCGATGAAATGTTTGAATAGTATACTGTTATTTTTCGATGATGAATCTAGCTTATTATTATATAAATTATCTAGAGCTACCATAAACGTAAATAATTAAAATTTTTTTTTAAATTATATAAATTTTGACAAAAGTCAATAGCAGCTTGAATATAATTCAAAACGTTTATGGCAATAAACTATCATTTATTTTGTTTTTTTTTTATTCACCTCAGGATTAAGCAAAGTAGGTTCTGGTCCTGGCGTCGGACTACTACCCGACGATGAATCTTGATCACTGCGTCTTTGCTGATCCAGAACCTCCTCCGCTATTTGACGTCCAATTTTACTTACCTCAACGTGACTCGATATGAGCCTCTCAAGTCCACCGTTACCTGCAGAAACGTACAAAACATTTTTTTTTTTCAAAATTATAAGTTGTACGAACAATATTTGTATTTTATTAATCGTTATAAATACACTTAAACACGACATACTTTGCGCGAAGTAATCGTAATTCTCCTGAACGCTACCACCTTCTGATCGGTTTGCACTACTTTCCACCTGTCGCGTATCAGAGCTGCAAAGAAACAATGTCATAAATACCATTTTAAGCATAACTTTTTAACTAAATTATAATTTATTTTATAACATAAAAAATAATCTTGCCGAAGATGTCTAGAATAACAACAAAAAAAGAGGAAGAGCGGATTAATATTATATTTAAATATTGATTTAAATAAAGAAAATAAACTTATTGTAAATTATTTTTTTAAGTAGAAAAATAAATCGAGAAATCAAGAATAATTAAGTTCCTTTTACAGACGTTTTATTGGTGCTGTATGATGTAAAAAAAAAAAAAAAAAACAAACAATAATTAACAGGATTGTTGTGTGAATTTTGTTTAGTATAAATGTGAATGTGAATATATGTATGTATAATGTGATAATTAAAACAATAACAATTTATGGTTATATCTTTTTAACATCTAATAAGTGATTTAAATTTTAAGGAAACATTAGATTTAATAAAAAAACGATAAATATAATTTAAAAAAAAGATTTTAACTTTGCAAAAATTTTAACTGGTGGAACTATAACCACCATACATTTATGCAAACTAAATTTTAAAAGCCTTTTTTGACATCTCAATGCGAGTGTATTTCGGGCTAGAGTTTGGAAGCACAAGAACGATAGACGTGTTATTCGAACTCACAACCTACAGATTGTAAAGCCGACACATCGTCGATTGAGCTATCCCAAACTCCAGTTCTTTCATTCGATAAATTTGTAATCTTGATAAATATATTATCAAACAAATTTTTTTTTTTTATTTAATACAATTAATTTATTTTATAACATAAAAAATAATCAATTAAATATTTAAAATAAAAACAACAAAAATAATATAAAAGTATTAGCTTACAAAACAGCCGAATTCTTAGCAATGAGATACTCGATATCCTTAGTCCAGGGATTTTTAAACGACTTCCATTCTGAGCAGAGTTTAACAAAGCTCGCACCTTTACTACGAAACCTGTAGACCTGCAACAATCCATCGTCAATCAGTCAGTCAGTAGGTATATACACGCAAGTAGGTATATCAAAGTAGCCTAGCAAGATGAATATAGGAAGATTGGTGTTGTACCTGGGTTGTAACACGTTCGGATGATTGAAGCGCAGCTTTATGAGATTCCGCCAAATGAGTTATGTCATCGTGATGGTAATACTCATACATACTTGTGCCAAGTAATTCTTGTGGTAGAAAACCTAGTACTAACGTTGCCCTATGAATATTAAAAAAAAACAAATAATAACAATTAGAATTAAAATAATTAAAATATCGTTAAAAGAGTGTAAATACACATACCTTTGGTCAACAAATAGGAACTTGCCATCGATGGCATGACGCGAGACGAATTCGATTGTTCGTAATCGAAGTCGTCGTGGCGTTGAAGCTGGTGGAACTAAAGCCGCTTGAACTCGACCTACCGCTACTAAACAGGATAAATTACAAGCTTCACCGTCGACTTCGGATTCCTGCTCCTCGAGTCCGATTTTTGCTGGTGCCCAAGATTTTAGGTAGCCTGTGCATTGAATTACACAGTATTTCCAATCTGCAAAACAGATATTAGAGATTATTTTGTTTATTTTTTATGTTATGGCTAGGTAATTTTAATAATCATTTTTTTTTTAATTTAATCATTTATTAAAGCTTTTATATTAATTGATAGTTTATATTTTTATATAATTCGCTATACATTTGTATAATAATTTCTTTTTTTTTTCAATGATTACACGAAACATTCTAGAATGTATACCGGCACATTTAATCGTTTTTTTAGCTTCTTCTGGGAAGTTTATTGTTATCATCCAGTAAATATAAAGTATGTCTTATTTATCGTTGATATGTTTTATTACGATGTTAATGAGTAGCATTATTAATTGTTTATTATTTATCATTGTTTATAATGCCAATGTAAGTTTACTCACTTTTCAAAGGCGTAATACATTAGTATAATATTTATAGAAGTAGTTGGATATGAAATATATGTTGCCTTAAGTATCTACATTGTAACAAATGTATTTTTGCAGTTATAGTCATACAATCAAAAATAATAAAAAAAACATTTTTAAATTAAATATATATATTTTATTATAAACAAATTACTAGTTATAATAAATTATAAATTTTTATAAAAAAAAATTATTAATAAAAATTAATTTATTTACTTTGAAATCACAACATCTAAAAAAATCGAGGGATCAATTTAATTATTTTTATGAAGCCTTTTTAACGTTCTTTTGGAACGTATTTCAGCTAATAAAATTTAGTGCAATAACTCAATTGACAGACACCAGTAATCGAACCCACGATCTGTGGATTCCGAAACTAGCGTTCTCCCAATAAAGCTTTACTATGCCTCAGTTTAGATTTTAATCGACCGATTGATAAATCACAACAAATTAATGAGTTTCCATATCTGTTATAATTTAAGTAAAAGCTGATTGTGTCAATGTAAAAAATATTTCTTAAGAGAACTAGCAATAATTGCTTTGATAAAGTTAATTTTTTATGCTCTTTTTATCTTTTAATATGAAACGCTTTTAATATGCAAGCTTATTTATTTGACATTGTATAAACTTGTACTGATATTCCCGTATGACTTAATATATATTTTTCAAAATTTATTACCGATTGATATATTTTATAAAAAATAACGCTTTGCATCGTATCTTTCATTTTAATATTATTTTTTTCGGTTCATCTTTACCTTATTTTTCTAACTAATTTATCGATAATTTTTATAAGCTGTATGATTTAATGATCTAAGAATCATAAACATTTATCAGATTTTTAAGCATTCATCAAAAAGTTTGTTCAATTGTTAAATTTATCTCGCTTAAGTATATTGAAAAACACTTATTTTTTTTGTTACGGATTTCTGCGCGACTTTTCTTTTGAAAAGCAGCAGCTATATCTATTCATTGAAATAGAAGGATCTGAATTCCTTTTGTCAAAATATCTTGTTTCTCTGACACCTGTACGTAAAATTCACGAACTACGAGGGTTGAAGAATCCTTAAATAGCTACGACAAAGCGATAACGCACCTGAGATTCTTTAAATCGTATAGAAGCAACGACCCATCTTCTCCTTTTCCCTTTCTCTCTCAAAAAAAAAATATATATTTTTTGAAATTTTTATCTTTATTTTTTTGCACAGAAATATTTTTAAGAAAGAAGAATATTTAAATATCAATTATTTTTAAAGCTCAAAAAGCTTACCATGATTCTGCTGTTTTTTTCGTCTATGACAGCCAGTCGTAGTATCAGCCTCCTCCTTAATCTGCATCTCACTACATCTTGCATCCACTTTTCGTTTCATACGACAGAAAAACGAACGTCTTGCTCCTGGACACAATCTTGATACACCTTGAGGTACATCCGTTTTCACCGGTAGCATAGCTGAATGATGAAAAATTAAAAAAAAATAATAAAATAAATTTCTTTTTTTTTCTTTTTTTAATTGAATGAAAAAATAAGTATTTACTACGATGCTTATACACATAGAAATGATCATCAAGTCAAATCATTAAAATACGTGTGTATATCAAATCAAAGCTCGTATTACATTGACATAATAACGAGTATGTATTTTGTAATAGCGATCAGTGTGACGATTCACTTGGTATATTGATTTGTATGTATATTGGTTAAAGATCAAAGTCAAGTTCGTATATAACAAAATACAGGGACATATAAGTTGGTTGACTTCTTTTTTTTTTCAATTATAAGCTCATTAGCAATATTTGTCACGAGGTACGATCGAGACAATGTTAATGAATTCAAATGGATGGATAGTATATATATATATATATATATATATATATATATATATATATATATATAGATGTTGTGATGCAGTTTCCCTCTTTACTTCTTCTATCTATTTATTCTGGTTTTTCCGCCTTTCTTTGCTCGTGTGTGACTTGTAAATGAGCTGATTTTATTTTTTTTTTTTACTGATTTGATAATATTTTGTCGTCGACAAGTAGTTTTCTTTTATTCTATAAATGCTTATTAGAACTTGAAATTTGTTCTTTATAATGAATTATGTTTTTTTTTTTGTCAATAAAATTCATAAAAATATGTGAGTGATAATGGCAGTTTGATAAAGTAACATTTATAATCGATACGAAACTGCAAATTAATATACGAACGTTATTTCCTTATTCAAAATTAGTTACATTTCTGTAATGATATGATAAATTTATATCATACCAGAAAAATAAAAAAGTAAAAAAAAAAATAAAATTGAATGTCAAATATCAAAATTTAGTTATTAAAAAAAAGAATTTCGATAATTAATATGAAAAATAATTCTCTATAAAAGCATATAATATCTGTATACGCATCTTTATTTCATACAACTAACAATCGTCTCTTTTATACAGACACAACACCAACACACAAGATCTATCATAGTGACGTAACATCTGCACGAGATCTCGTGAAGGATATTATATAGAAACGAGACGTCAGACAACAAGTATACAATTTGGTAGCATAGCGACTTTGTATCATTTTGGCATATACAACTCCATGATTAGATAAAAAAACTACAGTAAAACTTTATTTTACTTATAAATATATTTTCACCAAAAAAATTTTCTCTAGACGTAATATATATTTGAGTCGATAAGAGATTAAACAATGCAATGAGACAAACACATCTCATATCTTAAAATTAAATCAATTCCAAACATTATCATTACATTCTATATAATTACTTACTCTTAGCATCAATAAGCCTTTCACGTGGACTGAGATCAGATGAAGACAATTGCTCCTTGACCTTAGCAACATCCTTTGGATGTAAAATGTCAAACCAACTCTGGCCCAACAGATCACCCTGTTCATATGATGATGTACGCACGCACGAATAACACAAAGAAGATGATGATGAAGAAGAAGCATATATAAAAAAAATAAAAAGAAAACGAAAGAAAAAGAGGACTTTATATTATGCAATAAGAAAGAATTATTTTTTTATAATAAGTTGAGATATTTTTTTTTGTTTTATAGAGATGCAGGAAGTAAAATTTAAAAAGGATATGCGAATTATGTGTTTTTTTCATGAGAGGTCAAGGCTATATTCTTATCACACAGTCCATATAATTTGTATGCTATCTTATATGTATGTGTGTTGTTATGTCGTAACGTCGTCGAGACTCTCGGTGAAAATCGTAGCGTGAAAGTATTATGTACTATATATATACGTGCGACGAGAGAGGTTGGCTTGTGCGCGTGCGGGTGTGGCTTTCGCCCTTTCTTATATATGTATTACAGATCGCGAATCCGTTTGCCTATATATACAGCTTATGCAATGTGTAGGTATACATGTACATACTCGAGAAACATTTCTGAATGTGTATGTGTGTATATACGAAGCCGGACCTTTTTACGTAAGTCCGAAACGAAAAGTTAGAATATTGCAAAATCACGAATCGGTTTGATAATGAGATATAGATATGTACCTACGTATAAAAAAAAAATTAAATAAAATAAAAAAAATTGACGCCGATTTCGAGTGTCTATATATTACAGATCGCTTTTCGAATAAATCTTTCCTTGTAATATACTTCGGATATGTATATTATGAATACATGCTTGCAGTAGCTGAATAATAATTAAATTTTTTGATAACACTCGATTTTTTTTCTTTTTTTTTTTTACTTTTTTTTACTTTTTTTTCTTAATCTCAACTAGTCATGCAGGTTGAAAATTAAATATATACGAGACGGAACAAATAATAAAAAAATAAAGAAATAAGAGGTTGGTAACAAAACGAAGTAAATCAATGCACTGGTATATAAAGACCAAACGTCCACACGCTATATCGATAAATCTAAAGTCATAGTATACGTATATATAAAAGCGTTTCTCTATCCTATTCATTAAAACACCGAAACGATCTATCTAAATCTCCTCAACGCGAAAAAAAGAGAAAGAAAAAGAGCGTGACATTCCGTGCGCGGGAAAATTTCTCTCGCCTTTTAATACACAGCCTTAAGCTTCAGATTGCGTATCTTTTTTTTTTTTTTTTGTTTTTTGAACCGAGTTCCGCTTTGCACATATTATAAAACGTTTTCGTGGTCGTTGACAAATTGACCATGGGACGTCGAGTTCAGGATCGGTAATTGTGTGCGCTTTGTCAATTAGTTGGAGCTATATGAGCAAGTAAGAAATTTAATTAATTGTTTGTGTATGAGATTTTATGTGAAAGAATTATTGAATTTAATGATTATGATTGGAAGTCTTTTTAGAAATCGAATTTTTTTGTTTTTTAGGTAATTAATATAATTTTTGTGGAGGAATTTTTTTTTTTAAAAATATATTTGTTGTAGATGCTTACCTGAGAATAATTGAGCGTTTGTGAAACGGATTTAGAGACGTAGAGTATCCTCCCTCGATCGCAGCCAACGACAAAGACGAAACCCTCAGCAGCCTGAAACGAGAGGTGAAAAAAAAGGCGTTGAATGTATATAAGCTTTATAATTGATATCGATTCTTAAATATTCGTATGAACACCTGGTATCCAATTTTTTTTTTCTTATTTTTCATCGTTTTTTTTTTTTTTGTCTTGTATGATGTTTGAATTATTAGAAAAAAGAATATAAAAATAACAATTAAAAAAATATGTGTTTATTTAAAAATAAAAAAAAATCCATTTTTTTTAAAATTTAATTATGACTGTACCTACATTCTTGCTTATATCAACAATAATAATACCCTATATATGTAAAAGTAATAAAATTTCTCATATACGATCGTTTTTCATCATACACATGAGTCACAACATATAAACTTCGTAAATTGCAACTTTAAAAAAAAAAAAAACCAACATTCACATACTTACATACATATAATTACATTGCCAAAATAATCAAAAATCAAAATAGCAACTCAACTATAGGTATAGATGTTATATGAACTCAAAATAACATAGCAAAATCAACCTCCCAATATATACCATATATAGTTCTTTATTACACCGTCATATCTCGGTCAGTATTAATTTTCTCGATTTTTCAACCATATACCACAAAACTTCCAAATCTCCCTCTCATACAACACAATAATTAATTTGACAATGTAAAATTAACTTACATACATACTCAAGAGAGCCTCGCATAATATAACTATATATACTTATAATCTCAGTTAAAATAGATACATATCACATATATTGCACAATCAACTTCTTGAAAATAGGTATATATAGAGAGAAAGAGAAAGAGCGCGTGAACCAAAAAAAACATTCAACTTACGATTAATCATTTGCAGTTGGAAGGAGAGGAAAGGGGATGGAGGGTTTATACACACACAAATACGCACAATAAGAGTCTACTCTATATGTACTCTATGCAGCGTGAGAGCGCTATTACCTTAGCTAAGAAACTTAAAAGCGATATATAAGTTCATATATAACGATTTCCGTGCATGGACTTATATATACTATACTAAATGTGTTTAGGTATGTTAAATCGCGCTGTTTTTGGTATTATACAATAGACGACTACGCCCTGAGGTTTTTAACGAGATCCTTTTTTGATGGTATAAAGAGTATATATAAGACACTCTTGGATTTAAAGTAGGGACAGACAAAAGCTAAGATTTTTTTTATTTTTTTTTGGAGAGTATAGGTATAGGTACCTATACGGTGATGTAGTGATGTAACGATTCCGTTTTACGAGAGATACAGATGAAAAATAAAAGGATGCTGGTGAACAAGAGAGTTTATGTATAAGAAGGTTCTTTATTTTTTTGTTAGAGTTAACGGGAGAAAGGTTAAATTCTCTCTGTGGTTTTATATATGACCGAGTAAGTTTGTTTGTAAATTGGGTGTGGTCAGTACTATAGTCGTGGTTATCTGTATAATGAGCTGAGATGTGTTATATATATATATATATATACTTCCTTCCATTCGAGATTTTATACTGTATATAGGTATAAGTTTAATTGATGAGTTTAGAGGGCAAACGAGATGCATTATCTTTGAGCTAATTAGTCAAAAGGTTTGCAGTATATCCTGTACCTAACGTAAAATGAAAAATAGACTGGATGAGGGATTCCAGGAGTGGGTATTTAATGTAGGCTAATGATGCTGCGATTTACGTAAGAGGAAAGGTATAAAGTTCATCGAATCTGATCGGTTTATCATTTTATGTTTGTGATAGATCGGTATAGTCTTTGACACGAGGGCTTGTTTTTATATTATGGAATCTATATAACTATGTAGTAATTTAATATAATCGTTTGTTATTTAACGATGGATTTGTATAATTAAAAGATTTTTTTTTCTTTTTAGTCTTAAAAGAAATTGTTAGATATTTATTAAAATAAAAAAAAATAAATAAATTTATATTTATTTCACATTCTGCATTTGCCTAGAAGAGTTAAGTAAAATCTGCTGCTTTTTTTCTTTCTGACACTCAATAGAGCGTATATCAATTAAAGTCGGAAACTTATAAATGACAGACTGCAAGAATCGAACCCACAAACTGTAGATTTTACGAAACTAACGTTTAGTCATCTAAGCTATTCCAAGCTGTGAAATTTTAACTATAAATCTCAATCATTTGATCCATAATTTTTTGTAATTTTGAAAAATTTTTAAACAATATGTTTTTAAAAATGCTAAGTATTATTAAATACTATTTCTATAACTTTATTTTTATTTTAATTTTTCAATTTTTAAGTTACATTTTTAATGTGTATCAAAAACTAACACAGACACAAAATATATACAATAACTCTCGCAGTCTCATTTTTTTTTTAATCACGCAATTTTCATGTGACATAAGTATGAAGACATCGATACAAACGATATCATATACGTATACATAAAAGCCAGAGGGAGGCCAAAAAGCGCGAAACTGAAGCCTTGGATAACTGGCATTGTTCACATTCTCGTCCCCTTCCTTTTCATCACACTTTTAGAATTCGAGAGTTTTTTCCTTTAACGCAAGCTCTTCTCTTATTTTACTCTCGTTTGACAAAGGACATAACGTACGCTCTTCGTTCTTTTGTATTCTTTCTTTCTTTCGTATGTGAATTCTAAAAAATTTTCCTTCGATTTATAATGTGAGACTGTTAACGGTAAATGCAAAGTTATATACGTAATGTTTGATTTTGTATAAATGGGTATTTTTATATATAGGTCGATTATTAAAAGAGTGTCTACGTATAAGCATTATTGGTGCTTCTATTCCTATTTTTCTTTTTTTTTTATTAATTATTATTATTTTAATCAATATCACTCTTTTTTTTTTATTTTGATAAAAATTGATTTTAGCAAGAATGACGTAAAAATAAAAAATTATGTTACATAAATTATCTAATACCGAAAAATTAGATAAAATATGTTTAAATAAAAATATTTATTATAAAACCACCCATCAAAATCCATACAAAATAGAAAACTTTGATTCCTAAAGACAATCTCATCAATAATATAATCATAAAACATATATAAATACACATATAACAATGTTCACCAACATCTCGCAACAATTTAATTATTTTGCTTTCACCAACTTAAACAAGTTAAAAATCTATATCACTACACACATACACTCGTGTAAATCGACATTACTAAAAGCCAATAAAGCATTAAAGAAAAGAAAATAAAAAAAAACAAAATAATATACAATAATTTATAAACTTCGTTGTATAAACCAACATCAGCAACAAGCAGCTCAGCAACAAGAATAACCCCCTATTGAATTCTCCCTCCCTTCCATACCTACATAGACGGTAACGATTAGCACAATGCATGCTCTAGAAAGAAAATACCTAAAAGGTAAAATCCCCCTCTCTCACTCTCTGTATCTCTCTTTCACCTATACTACTCTGACCACCATAACAATTTGTATTTTATATTCACGATCAAGTCCGGCAATATCCCTAACAATGGGGCGACCTATACCTCTATACATGATCTCACATATATATAAACTTCACAAAGAATAAAATCCAATCCATTATAATACCAGTGTATCTATATGTATGTATTATATACCTCTGCTGCTGTCTTACTAGACTTGCGAAGGTAATAGTATAGAGCGAGCATTCAAATGCACTCTTAAATAAATATATACATGTACCTATATAGGTACATTTATGAGCTTACATGTGTGTACGCTCGAGAGTATATTACTATAGGTCAGAGTATATACAGTGAGAAAGGCTACTTGGACGGAATTTGCAAGTATGTGTATATAATATGTATCTCCTATATATGAACCGATTGCTCTAGCGCGTATACGCGTATTGGTATACGATAATGATAGTCTGCCTATATGCAAAAGAGATGTAAGGTCCTGACGCTTATCGGTTATTCTAATAATACCGCACCTGGAAAATGAATCGAAAGCTTTTTTTTTAAAAATGGTTGAGTGAGTAATAAGCACGATCAAGAGTTTGAATGCCTTATTATTATATATAGATACTTTTTTGATTATGAAATTGATGTGTGGAGGAATGACCTTTCATGAGAATTTTGAATCGTTTGATTGATTTGTTTCGAAAATTATTAAAAGATCTTTTTTATTGATTCGAAAAAATTTTATTCTTTTTTTTTTTTTAAAGAGTGATGATACTAAGCTATTTAATTATATTATATTAATTACGTTTGCTATTGTTTATCGATTTATCACGAGAATCTATTTTATTGACAAAAAATTTTAATTTTATTAGCATCTAATTAGTCGTCTCTCCTCTAACTTAATCTTCAACATTTTTTATATCACATAAATTAATTTTTTTTTTATTTTATAAAATATCCTATTCCTTATATATGTAATTATCTATCCATCTATCTCTAATGTTTAAGTTTATTCCATAAGAAAATATTAATGTTTCCTTTAATTAACTGTTACACGCAGATATAGATCCTATCTAATCTCCTACCATAAAACTTTTTTGATAATAAAAAAAAAATGCTCCCGGATTATTTCTCAATACCTTTATACAATAATTATTAGACCAACAATTATACCCCACTTAAAAATAAAAAAAAGAAAAATTATTTCATTTGAATTGTACCACACATTATACACACACACAACACTCACCTGAAGAATGAGGGTCTTAAGTTCCTGGTCGCTAAGAAATGCGGGCTTATAATGTCCTTCGGTATAAGACGTCACAGCACCAAGTATAGTCTTAAGATGTTGAACCGCCATTCGAAGTACGGTAAGCTTGTCGAGTTTACGCGACATTGCATGGCACATTGGTACCATTGCCGACAGTTCTGTAATATACGTGTTCATCTTATCCCGTCGTCGTTTTTCAATTTCACTGTGATTTTGCCTGTGAAAACAATTTTTTTATAATTTATTTTTGTCATTTTGAAATATACTTATTGTGTGTTGCTGGATTTAACTGGAATTCAATTGATTGTTGATTTGAGGTGGTATGTATGTTAATAGAATTTTGATCATTGATTTTTTTGTTGTTATTTATTAAATTAATTAAAGGTAATACTTTTTTTTAATGCATTAAAATTAACTTTAATAAAAAAATCAATAAATCTAAGTTTAATCTTGAACGATCAAATATAAGTTCAGTTTTAAAGAATTTTTAAAATATCATAAATGATCTTGAAGCATATGTTTTTATTTGTAGCAATTAAAAATTTTTCAGCTCATATTGATTTATAATGCTCAATATAAAGTTGAGACCTTCATTGATAATAAATCTTAAACTCGAGATATACAAACGTCAATGGCAAAATTTCTTAAGTTCGATTATAGAAAATTGTATAAAGCCGAAAGGTTAAGCATTATTTAAAATTAGAATGGACTATATTTCAAAAGCCTTCAGCCTTGATACCACTACGTAGTTTGATATTAAGTTATCAAATTTTTATCATAAACAAAGAAAATCATAAGCGATTAATTTATCAACTTTATATCTATTTTTTTAATAAATTGACAGTAAAAAGAAATATAACAAAAAAATTGAACAAATCCGACTTAAACCAAAATACATTTGTGATTTAAAAAGATTTCAATGCCGACCAACCTATAGATTAAAGTATTTTAGAGAAAATCGCATTAGGAATGTCGTAATGGGATAAGGATAAAGGTTAAATATTATTCAGAAACTTCACGAAATCACATCTACGAGTTTAAAATTAGATTTTTAAAACTTTTATGAAAAATATTTTTTTCAATGACGGTGAAACGTCAGTACTTGGTTATTTTTTGAAATCATTATTGAGAAGCCACATTATAGAGGGGTCAAGGGCTAGGTCATGGTTTTAAAATGATTTTGTTACGATTGCATGAAATAGCGAAAGTTTGTATAAGATAATTGTAAAAAAAACAGTTTATATTTAATATTGACAAGGATCTAATTTTTTTTTAAATTACTTATTATTTTAAGTCGTATATTTATCAATTTTATCAATAAATATAACTTTTATTTTTCTTGATAAAAAAATTAAATGTTTATAAATATTGTTTAATATTTAAGAACAAAAATTTACATACTTTTTACAGTCATCGTTCGATCGGACTGATTTAGCATCGTCACCTTGATCGTCCATAAGTTCACTGCCATCACTGGAAAAAAAATATGAATTTATTTATAAAAGTTTGATATCAAATAATCAATTAGTTTCCATAATATTATATTTATTTAAAATGTAACACTCAAAAAACCTTTTAATTAATTAATTATTCATCATCACATCCAATAATAGCAAAAGAAATATTAATCTTTAGACTTTTACAAAAACTACATTTTTTTTAAAAACATATCAATGTTTGTAAGAATAAAAAAAAAATAGATTACAGCATCATAAAAACTATAATTTAACTATATTAATTTATTTTTTAAGCCTTTATGACATTTATTAATAAATGTATTTCAGGCTGGGACTCGAGTATTGAAAATCGACGGACACCGAGAATCGAACCCACAATCTGCGGATTACCAAACCGATGCTTTATCATCTCAGATACTTCGAGTCTTACAATTTCGAATATTATAATGATAAAAACCCATTTCTTATATCAATCTCAAATACAGAAAGAAAAAAATTCAAGTACTCATTTTTTTTTTATATTTCTACTTAAAAGAAAAAAAATCACTACAGACAAACTATCGAATTATCAAAAGATCCATTACGTTATCAAATAATTCACATAGCCTCGTCTCTCATACCGTTTATACATGAATTATACATAAAGTAAAATGCATAATACAGCAAGGAGAATTGCATTCGCGCCGATCGCCCGTAGCTGTTTAAAACCAAAAAGTTAAAAGTTACGTAACGACTGACATGCTCTACACACACACACTCTCTTTCTAACTCTTTAAGAGTTCAGTGAAAGAGACCAATCTGGTCTATAAATTTGTCGATTTTTTTTAACCTAGTGCCCGGTGTGTATACTGTGTGTTGTATGTGTGTGTATACACATTTTACTCTTTGCATAATGGATTTCTTCCTGTTTCGTAAAGTAAGCATTCGTCGCGCGCGCATATGGTCCATTGTTAGAACTTAAGGTTATTGATATTTCTTATAGATCTTTTCTCTTCAAATTTTTTTTTTTCAATTTTGATTGACTTGGACTCGTTGGTAAGAAATAAAAGCAATAAGTATATTACAGCTATATATAGTTGATTTTTTACCTGGACTTTTAATTTTATAAGGAGCTTGAGTATACGTAAGCTTGAAACAAAAAATTAAACTAGATTCCATAACAATAGTTGTCTATAAAGAAAGTTTATCACATACACACTTTGTCCTTCATCAAATTTATGGCATTTCTTAAACGCAATATAAACTTCGCGTCTTTTCTACATCTATATAAATACCCAAGGTACATACCTATTATACATATAATTAACCTCGAGCAAAGCAACATAATACAATCGTTTACTAAAGTACAAACAAGTAAGTCACACCACCCATATATATATCCAAGATCCAGAGAAACTCTTGTACGACCTCATATCCTTATTCAAGTCTAAAGTTCGCTACATTCTATAATATATAAACTCGAGGTCGCAAAGACGTTTGATATGTATAAGTACCCGGTAGGTATATAGGTACAGGTGAAGACTTGGAAAAGTCACTTACTTGAAGCAATTGCGCGACAAAAGGAAAAGAGAGGGTGAGAGAGAGAAGCTTTGAACTTAGCGCGCCTTCGTATGGATCAAAGGGTTGACGCACGCGGCGAATAACATAACTTAGGCTTCCTCCCACCTATACTATTACTACTACTTGCGGTTTAATATGTATACGTTTCGCGAAACAGCTGTTCTGTATTTTTTTTTTTATTTGAAAGTGTGACGCTTTGTGTGATGATGATAATTTAGAGGTTTCTATTTTTTCTTTTCAGGAATGAGGAGTGGTGAATAAGTTGTCTTGATACTTATTTTTTAGGGGTTGTTGATAAAGCTGGTGTGATTATATTTATATTAAATGATATGATAAAACGTGTAATATTGAAAAAAAAAAATATTAGCACAACATCAAAATGAATAAAATTATGGATAGTTCTACTATCAACGTAATTTTATTGCATTAAAATTTTTTTAAAAATAAGCATATAAAAAAAAAGAAAGATTTAAAAAAAATTGACTTACTGTGAAAATATCTTTCGTTTCTTAGGTTGATGCTGATCGTCATCAAGCTGCTGTGAATCCTGCTGCGATACCGACGACGAACTCCTACCAGACGAATGATGATGATGATGATGATGGTGATGATGATAATGTCTGCCAGATCCACACCTTTGCGACTGTTGAGTCTGCTGAGGCTGAGGCTCGTTAGCGATCATAGCGGTAGTAATAGTCGTAGCCTCGGTAGCTACTGTTGCAAGTGTCGTCACCGGGCCCGTTTCCATACACTCCTGCTGCTGCTGTTGCTGTTGATGATTTGGTCCAGCTTGACTACCACCACCAATTACAGCCGCGGTTGCCGGATACGGCTCGGCTGTGCTGGTATTACCGGCGTTGATGCCTAAATTTCCTGCAGCATCTGATGCAGATGACGGATTTTCGATCGGACGACCCAGACTTGTAGATGCAGCCGCAGCAGTTGATGCCGCGGCTGCTGATGATTCTAACTCGCCGTAGTACACTGTCGAGCACGGACTTCTATACAAAGATTAATTTTTAATGATTTATTTATAGCTGTGTCTTTTTTCTTTTGATGGTGTAGTTTAATTGCTATTTGTTTCAATTGATTTTTTTTAAGGTGTCCTTAAAATTTATAGAAAATTTATATGCTGCAGGCTGGTGCAGTTGAGAAAACAAGTAGACGTAAGAAAAAAAAAAAAAGTCTTGACTGTACAATAATGCTTATACGAGAGGAGCTATAGGGTTTTATTTATGTCTTTAATTGCCTCATTACACTCAATATCTATGCATTTATGCAACTTGAAGCTATAAGCAAATTAGACACACACACACACACACACACACACACACACACACACACACACACACACACACACACACACACACACACCGAGATATTACGTCAATAACGTAAGGCTTAATTATTATTAAAAAAAATATATATATTTTATAAAGTCATTATTACGTAATTAATATCTCCAGCTGAGAGAAAAAGAGAGAGATAAAGAGACAAGTATTGAATAAAAAAAAAAAAAATCATTGATTATTACAATTCAAAGCACGGATTATCCGATACATATTTCATAATCAATTCTACAATAATACCTTTTAATGAATCCGTTACATAATTATAAATCCATTAATCAACCTTTAAATTCAACTTATTCATATAACTGACCATCCAAATTCATAAAAAAAATATCGATAATAAATATCCACTCATATAGTGTATCGGGAAAAGCGATTACATATATCTATCAAAAAAAAAAAAATTACGCACGCGCTAACATCCATAGCAAGCGGGAAAAAAAAGTCTGAAAAGTCATATAGATGCGCTCAAGGTCGACCGCTTATCTATATACTATATACTCGGGGCGAGTCTCACTATAATGTATACTCACTCTTGAGTCGCGCGACGTGGTATATTGCATATATAGGTACATATACACATATATACGTTTTTCCGCGAGTTGCCAATAGCGCCGCGATGATGTAACGAGTATAGTCGACGATTAGCGTAATGCCATTTGGCTAGTATAGGTATATATAGGTACTTCTTACTGATACTACTACAACTATTACTCGTCTGACATGCCGCATCGCGGCTTCTCTTTTTTTTCTTCTTTCTTAAATTCAGACTAAAGGAGCTTGTATATTTATGTGTGTGTAGAAGCTTTTGACGCTAGTGTAGTTAGAATATATATTTATGTATATAGGATCCGGCTTATACCCGGATTTTGGTTTAGGTGGTATACATATATAGATATATTTAATTGATTTTTGTTTGGTACTTGTTTAGTGGAGGTAAAAAGGTCGAGAACTAATGTATTTGACGCCTTGTTTAATAAGATTGCGAGGTAGTTTTTTTTTCTTTTTTTTTTCTTTATTGCGACGACGTAATCTTGGAAATAATGTGAGATAACTTGTTAGCGTATATAGGTATACATATAGCGAGTGTTGTCAGTTTCCTTGTTGAGGAAACGATATAATATATAGTGTACACACGAGCTTTATAAAATTCTTTTATACGATGCGTATATAGGGGAGAGCGGGGCTGAACTGTACGGGGGTTGAACTGGTCGACGCGATTTTTTTTATGTTAATCAGTTTAATTTGTTTATTAAACTTAGTAGACC
>JAPYZE010002041.1:0-26121 GCA_030522805.1 Leptomastidea abnormis
TATCGGATATTTACAAAAATGACTCGATACTCCGATACTCGGAAAAAAAGTATCGGATGATTTTCGAGTACTCGAGTAGAATCGCACCTCCCTACTATATAGATAAGTGTATCCTATATATACATATTATAGTAAAAAGTGGTCGAACCGCCCAAACTAGCGTGAAGTGAACTGAATCGCGTACGTAATAAAAAGCGGAGCAAGAAAGAAGAGTAAGACAAAATTTCGCGCGCAACATCGTGAATACAGTAGCCAGTCTGTAACTATTACCTATAGTTAATGTCTGGTTGCTATATACTTTATGCTTTTGGCCCGGGTATATCATATACTTAAGTATAAGAAAATGTGCGCGTGTGCAGAATGAAAGAGAGAATAAAAGAGACGGAGCAAGACGAAGAAAGAGAGTAGTATAAGAGAGCTCCGCCTTTCCTCCCCCTCATACACACGCAAACTTGGCCCCTGCGGATGGTCCGCCTGCAGTTTACGTCCGGCCGGCCTCGGGGAAGCATATATCGCATTTAAGCGGCAATATACTTATTTAACAGCAGTAAAGCAGCTAGTCTGGCTATCTATCAGTGTGAGTGTAGTTATATTTATGTTAAAACATCATTCGTAAGTGACTGTGACCACTGCATCAATATCATACAGAGACACGAACACGAAATTGTATTATAATTTGCTGTCTCTTAATATTCTTGGGGACGAAAAGCGAGGTTGTGGTGGTAGTTGGTGGTGGTGGTGG
Organism: Leptomastidea abnormis; assembly: GCA_030522805.1. Lineage (NCBI taxonomy): Eukaryota > Metazoa > Arthropoda > Insecta > Hymenoptera > Encyrtidae > Leptomastidea > Leptomastidea abnormis. The sequence continues at coordinate 743 of JAPYZE010002041.1, forward strand.
TGGTGGTGGGTGTTAGGCATAGCTAGCTTGAAGAAAAATCCCGGAGCAAATTTCACATATAAGTAAATAGCTATGCTGGCGGTGCTGCTGCTGAGGGGAGGCCACCAGCAGAAGAATAATCACCAGCAGACTGGACGTTATAAAGGCGGTTGTACAAGTCCACCAGCGGATCAGGTAACAACAACTTTTCTTTCATCTTCCTCGGCGAATCCCTTTAAAATTTGTAGCTCTCCTTTTTTATTGTATGATATTTAACGAGAGACATGCTGTATGAACTTTAATGCGCTTGCGCTCTGTGTATACGTATAATACATATGTGTATATGCCCGGCTAGCCTGTCCTGCCTGCAATAGTAGGTATAAGCATCAGCAAATGGACTAGGTCTTTCGATCGTTACTCCGACCTTTCTCGTTTATAAGCTGCTGCTACTGCTGATATTACAGTTGTGTTATATGTTACATATAGTTACAAAAAGCCTCTGCGACTGCGTGTGTATCCCAGCACGTAATCAAGAATGATGTAAGCCACTGGGTTTTTAGATTGTAGATCAAAGATTTATCTTACAGTTTAGGAGAATTTTGGAGTATGTATATGGGTGGGCGTAAGATGAGCAGCAGATGTAGGCATGCGAGCTTACACGAGGCCCCGGCTCAGTCCTGTGAAGGGCAGACTCAAGATGTAGAAAGAGAAAGAGAGAGAGAAAAGGGAAGGAGAGAGAGAAAGGGAGAGGAAGAGATACAGCCTTGCTATTGGCACTTGCGGACGTTGCGGTTAAATGATGAGATTCGTTAGTAATCAATAGTTGATACTGTATTATATGTATTCTGTGTACGTATATGTATGTATGTAGAGCTGATTAAAATACTATTACATACATATGGACACATTTACAATTAGGGCTTAATTTGTAATAATGACCAGCTGGCTTATTCTTTAATTTTTCTTTAACCTTTATTTGAACAAGTTTGAAAAGTTTTTAAACTACCCCTGTCTGTAACTTGTCAATTTTTTAAGACTTTCATTTTTTTTGTTGTTCTGTGTTGTAAAATTGTGAAACCACAAGCTTAAATTAAATCATAAATAATTATTCCACTACATTAAATTATTAATAAAAAAAAAAAAGAAGAAAATAAGAAAAAAAATTTTTAAGCTATCAAAATATTTGTGTAATCGTAATTGCTATTAAAATTAAATATTCCAAAGGAATGTCACACAATCGAATTCTATCACTATTCAATTCGTCTCTCTCTCTCTTTTTTATTCTGTCTTTGATTCGTCAACATTTGCCAGACGGTTTCTTCTTATAATCACGTGAAAACGATTCAGCAAAGTCACATACATACACACTCAATTATATAAAGTGTCACATTCCCAAATTGATTTGTTTTATATTTAAATGAGTAGGAAAAAGATTTTTGTCTCCTCTTTTTTTTTTCTTCACTCACGTGCTTGTATGCTAATTTTATAAATTTTGCTGATGCAAGCAACTCCTCAAGTTGATATTAATTATTAATATTATTTTTCCTTATAATCAATGCAACTGTGTTAATATATACATTTTTTTTTGTATTTAAACACTTCATGTCACTAATATGTCTTGTCATTCACACAATTTGACGTTAATTTTTTTTTTCTTTTAAACTTACGTGAATTCGTTGAAAGAGTATGAAATTTGTCAAATTGCATCACGTCAACCTATACTTCATTAGAATATATTTTGAGCACGTATATCACAGATTAAAACACTCGAATAAAAAAAAAAAACTAATATTAATTCATACAAGGATTATATAATTCACATTTCAGATAAATTGACAGTTACAAAAAGATTAAATTACAAAAAATAAAACATATGTTAACGAATAAAACAGAACGACAAAATAAAAAAAAAGCAACTGTCATCCTAATAACGTTTCAACTTCATCACACATAAACTCCAGCTAAAATATATCTTGTCAAACTAAAAGCGCAGTTTATTACAATCTTCTTATATACCAACCATCCCCCTGACTTCCAGCAAACATTAATCACACAAATGCCAACTCCCCTCTCTTTTATCCTCTTTCTCAATTAAAAAAAAAATAAATAAAAATATACCCAAGATATGTTTTGGTAAAATCAATCCTCAAGCTCAAACAATATTTATTACAGATTTAATTGTATGTATACACCAACATTACAGATATATATACAATAAAGTACAACCCATCAAATTTAATAGAACGATCGTCACCAACAACAATAAAAATAATACAACTCAATAATCATCAAAACATATTTATAAAAATTATAAACAAAAATCCATGTATTTCCGCACGTCGACATTGTCATTAGAGTGTTTATGTATTTGCCGGTTCCTCGATCGAATCAGAACCGCGAATGAGACCAGATACAATCCTGTCATGTGACGATCGTTTATGATGCTCCAGTAAAACACATATCTCTCTTCTCTCATCATAATCATCATCATCACGTGCTTTTTATAAATTCTTTAAGGGTCAAATGGTGAATTGTCACGCGCTTTCCTCTACATTGACAAACTTATATATTTTCTCCGATTTATAAGATTAATTAAAGTGATGTTGTACATTTGAACACTTGCAAGCGCCCTTCTTGATCATCTCATCCACATCGTGACAATAATAATCGTTGTCAATATATGGCTAACGTTTTGATTGAGAGTCCATCATGTGAGCTGTAACTCTTTTTTTTTATTTTCTTTCTTTCTTTCTTATTTGAGATATGATAGCTTTTGATGTTGATGAATTGTAAGAGACACGACATGTATGTATATATAAATATATATATAGTTGCGCAATATTCATTCGACGAGACAATGTTCCTCTCTCCTCTTACACCCCTTCCCTCCTTGTATGCTTCTTTTTTTTCCCAGAATCATATAATACACTCGGTCATTCTTATATATACATACTTATACAATGAGAAATAGAGAGATCTTATTCTGATTAATAATCAAAACTAAGTGATTAATCGTCGCATGTATGTGTGTTTTTTTTCTCATCACAATTATAAACATACATTTTTCACAATTGATGCGATATTATAATTTAAAACAAAAAACAACAATAATTTTTCCATTGAAAATTACGTAAACCTATCTATAATCAATCTGATTCAAAACCCTTATAATAACCACATAATATTATATCCTTAAATTCACAAACACGTAAAACAATGCCTATGTTACATAAAAAAGAAAAAAAAATGAAAAACGATAAGCGTCAGCAGATATCATTTCAAACATACACTTATAATACCAGCCCCTAAATGACACTCCTCGCCTCTACACATTACTAACTTATCGATTAATCGATAAATATACGTTCCATATCCCTCGCTCTTCTCTTCTTATATGCTTAAAGGGGTGTAAAAAGTAAGGGTGTATAGATGCAGAAAATCGATCTGGTCGACTCGCGCATCACGATAAAAAGAAATATAGTATAGGTAGGGGGAAGAAAGAGTACATATACACATAGCCACATACAAAAGTTAACCGTGACACACAGTCGCGCGGGGTATATGCCGGTGGCGGCGGCGGCGGGACGATGACGCACCGGCGCGCGAGTGCAGTGCGCTACCATGCACGCTATTATATATATTGTTTGACTCGTCGCGGATGGCTAGTAGGGTGGGGGAGTGGGGTGGATAATATACACACGCGGTATGTATCGTCGTACATATAGAAGCATTATCATCATCATCATCAGTAAGTTTAGTAAGCCGCTTGCACTGCCGGCAGTTTGGATTTTTCTCTCCAGTCGAAGTTATTCGGTCGTTGCCAACGGACAACACCACTATATACTATACCTACATATATCTTTCAAGGCTATACTACTACTACTGCTAATAGTGCCTAGTATACTTCAACTTCATTGTTACTCGCGGTAGCGATGCCGAGTAGTAGTAGCAGCAGTAGCAGCTTATTGTTATATCGGTTTTTCTCGCCTTGGAACACGCAGTAGTAGTAGTAGTAGTAGTAGTAGTAGTAGTAGTAGTAGTAGTAGTAGTAGTGGTAGCCCTCCCATCCACCTGTCTGACCCTATACATCAGGAAGGAGGAGGGTAAGTTGCAAAATGTGAAAACTCAGGTTGTTCGATAGTGGAGTACATACCTACATCTACATACGTACATACATGCATAAAACGAAAGAAGTATAGAGAAAGAGAGGGATGTTCGCTCGATATATAACACGCGATGAACTTGACCTCTCTCTCTCTCTCTCTCTCTCTCTCTGTATAATACTTCTCTTCTCTTTGCTCTATATACATATACTACACCTCCACCTATATACCTGCAGGTGCGCGCGCGAGGTTTCAATCAGAAAACACACGCTCTGGGATATGGGGCGACCTATCTGATAGTGAAATAAGCAGTTAACGAAGCTAAAATGACTTGTGTGTGTGTATGCTAGGTACTAGATTTGAACTATGATTGATGTGTATGTATGTGTGTATATGAAATACACGTCAAGACTATATCGGCCTTGGAATGTGTTTGAAAAATTCATTAGATTATTATTTCTTCTTTTTATATTTGTTGTGTGTTATTAATATGGTGATTGTTTTTATGAGATATGCGGGTTATAGGTGTATGGGTTTAGAAGGATAGTTTAAGAGAAAAGAAATTAAGATTATACTAAAATTAGTTAAAAATTATAAAAAAGCAGCTTGAATAGAATTTTTGATTGATAAAAATAAAAGTTATTATGAAAATATGTGGATGTTTTAAAAAATATCGTGGCAAATTTTATTCGCATCCTATAACACTTTGTTTAATATTGCGTAGGTATATCTCTATAACGTAGCATAGAATTTAATACACTTTTATGTCTGTAGACGTAAGTACAAGCAAAACGCGACACCTTAAAAAATTTAGTCGACTCATCGTCGTCATCGTGTGTAGCTTCAATTGTTTCTTTTTTTCTTTTTCTTTTTTTTTTCCCTATTATAACCAAGGCTGTATTATATGCTTCCTGCGCATCTATACGATAAATTTTACGATATAAAGTTTATGTTGTATATATAGTGTCGATATATTATGCTATCGAAGAAACTAACAAAGTTTCTTCACGCCTTAAAGTAATTCAGGAAGACAATTGCACGCTTTAGACTTTGTGTGTATACGTCCTATTATAAAGTTTGATAGTAGGTAGATAATATAAATTCGACTGCTATAAGCTAAAGGGCATTATTATTATTATTATTATATATGATATATAGAGCTTGACACATTTATATCGAGCATACCAAGAAAGAGAGATAAATTGAGGGAAAACTCCCATTCACGTAAAGAATTTTTCATAAAGGATTCTACTCTTGGTATATATGTATTCAGTTCTTCATTTGGAATTTCACAAATTTGGGTCGCGCCTCTCATTCTCATTCGAGTATCATTGGATTTTCCTCATATACATGTATATAGCGATACGAAACAATTATATTCTCCCATATACCCTATAACATACGAAATTTCAAACACTGCACCCATATATTCAGAAAATAGCAATGTCATTCTTATAAATTACTATTATTATATATTGAAAGCTCGCATAAATATTAATTACAACTGGGTATTTTTTTTAATATATCCTCTGGTGTCTAGTGCTATATAATACACTAACTTTAATTTTCTTATTATAATGAAATAAACCGCAAAATTTATATTGCTGTTGGTGTTTGTCGCAAGTAACAAAAGCGCGCAAAAGTGTCATCCATATTAAAAGTAAAATAAAACTCGCAGGGGTCAAATTAATACCTGCGTGCGCGTGGATATAACTTAACACTTTACAGATGGTCGATTTTAATCTTTAACGTTATATGAGAAACTAGAGAGAGATAACGATAATGTGATAATATTGTGTGAAAATGGATATATATCGATTGTTTAAAGTGTTAAAAAAAAGAGAGAAGAAGGAGGAAAAATAAAAGGAAGGATATGGTTATTCGTGACTCTTGAAATAGAAACGATTGCTGAATAAACGTATATAGAGAGGCTTGTTTTATACGTTTATGGAAAATAAAATTTTATTTTTAGATTTTAACGTGTTGCATGGCTGTTATACAGGTCACGCTTAAATTGATATAGATTTATATATACCTGAATCTATTAAATTACTTTTTTTTTTCTTTAAGTAAATTACTTTTCTTTTCTACCTTGTTCTTTTTTTTTAAATTTTTCTATTAAATTATCCATATATTATGAGAGGGAAAATAAAATTTGATTAAATAGATCATCAATAATTTATCGTGTATATACATACACACATGTCGCGTGCGATCAGTCTTATATGTTATCTTAGTCATCCATCCTACTTAGACATTCTATTTACAATGTATTAGCAATTCCAATTTCGATGTGTCTCTTTGGTCATGTGTGAACGTAAGCAGCAGTAGTAGCAGCAGCTGTGCTTAATGTGGTGATTTATTGAAAAGGGGGGTAAGAGAGAAAGAGAGAAAGAGTGTATTTGTACTTTCGAACGAAAGGCAAAGGTGTATTTTTATTTGAAATTTCTTTTTTCTTTTTTTTTTTTATAGAAGCACTCGTAGATAAAAAGTTGCAATAATTGTAGATTGTAAAATGTTTTTTTAGTACTTTGTGAGATAATATTGTTTTTATTTGTTTTTTTAATGAATTTTATTTGTTTATAACATTTTATTTTAAAACGAAAAGTATTTTTTAAACAGAAATATTTTAAGGAACAAAAGAAAAATGAAACAATTGTTAATTTTGACAATAAGTGTTAAATAATCTAATACAATGGGTTGCTTATATCACTTACAATATTATTATGTTTAAAACCTCAAACAAACAAAAAAAATTATTTTTAAAATATTATTCGATTTTTTTTTCAGAATTAGAAGAAAAAAAATATTTACATAACCACAAACTTGATTTTTCAGTTTTTCATTTAAAAATTTTTCCATGCTTAAATCACGTGTTTATAAAATCGTTCACTCGTATAATCAGTAAAACTAGTTTTAAGCAATGTAATGAGAGCAAGGTAGTTAATTCACCATCAAATCGAGAGCAACCCTTTGCATAAACTCGTGCAACACAGCACAACGATTCGATCGGTCACATTCGTTTATACATATACATATATATTTTTCAGTCCGATTACAATGCATCTGGTCATTATACATGTGTAATATAAGTGTGTGTATGTATGTATATATGCAAGGACGTAATCGGTATACACAAGAGTCAACCGTCACGCGAATATGTCGTTTACACTTACACACACACACACACACACACACACACACACACACACACACACACACACACACACACACACACACACACACACACACACACACACACACACAGAGAGTCCATAGCAGAGGAAGTATGCGTCAATTTCGCGATAAGCGCCATCCGAATTTCTCACAATGTATAATAATAATAATAATAATAATAATAATAATAATAATAATAATAATAATAATAATAATATACTCCTCAACTCGACAAAAACATAAAGAATATAATTGCCAATCATCGTCAATCCCCCACGTTCGAATTTTTTTTTATTGCACTAGTTAACGCAAAATTAATCGAAGCTGCGTTGTGATATATATAAACGAGAGCTTGCGCAGCTTTCTAACGCGTCTTTTAATCAAGCCGTTATCGCATATCGCTTGCGGCGGGCTTTGATAATATTAGTCAGCGAGCAACTTGTGGTTAATCGTTCCAGCCGCAAACAATTACCACCCTATTCTTGGCAATTTATTTTTCTATTCGATGGAATATCCTCTTTTCGAAGAATTTTAACTTTGCAATTTTTTTTTTTTTGTTTATGTAAGTACGATTGACTATATATTTTTTTTTTAATTTTATCATGGTTTTGACAAAAAAGTTAAGTAACTTATTATTACAATTTTATGACTTATCTTATTTATATATAATTTTTTGTATACAGGGAAAAACTGTTTTACAAATATTTATTATCGATCATCATTTTTTTTTTATTTTTTGCTGAACAACCCATTAGTCATTTATTATGTATGTGTGAAAAATGCAAATTTTCATTTAATTAAATATAACTCGTAACCTGTATAGTTCGTAACATTTGGTTTTAATTTGCGTTTATCGTACACACCTCACATATATTCCAATGGTCTAGTCTCTATAATAGCATGTGGTAGCCTTCAAGTTTCCAGAAAATAATGTCTTTTTAACGTGATAACTAACATCCGCTTACATAGCTATACACCGGAAAATTTCTGGTATCATTACGAATTATTCGTAATTTTCCTTTCTTCTTCAATTTTTCATAAAGCTGTATGGCAAAAAATGTTTGACCTAATTTTCATAAATAATTTTCCTTAAAACTTCTCTTCATCGGTATGTGCTTATCGTAAATACCATTGTTTTATTCTACGCATATGAAAATCAATTTTAATCAAACGTTTAATTTAACTGTAGATTTGTTATGCGTTTAAAGTACACACACCGGACAAAATGACGACATGACAATACCCAATTAATTTCATTCTAATAAAACAACGATTGTTATACATTGCGGGGGAGGAGAAGGTATATAAAAAAAAGAGAAAATCGGTAAGAAGAATCTCTTAAGCAAATGTGTTGATCTTTGTTATATTTGGATTGGTTTATAACGAATCTACTTACAAACGTACATAAATACAATATACACATTGAAGAAGCTTTGACACGATATATCACATCATTACAACAATGCACAATGATTTTATAATCGAATATCGCAATTATTATTTTGTCGGTAGTCGCGGAAAAGTTGTATATTATTGATTGGCAGTAGTCTGTGCGCAACTTACCACCAGCCGTACCCTTTCTTGTGAATTTTTTTTTTTTTTTTTTTGTGAGAAAACGTAGATTGATATATACACATTGTACTTCGCAGTTTGCAAACGATTGTGTAATGAGAGAAAAAAAAATCGATGAGAAAGAGGGGAATATAAATCCAGATGCAATTTGTCGAGTTGAATGATTATTGCAATTGAAAGGTGTGTGCTTATGTATGTGTGTATAATATCTATTTTTTGTGGTTACGGACAATCGGTAAAGATCGGTTTTCACGATTTGAAATAGAGAGAGAGAACGCGTTTTCAATGATTTTCAATGTTGTAAAGGCTAATAGGGTTTTCATGATTTTTATCTTTTAGTTTGAAACTTTTGCTTATTGGTGAGGAAGATTAAGTGCTTTAGACTTTTTTTTTAATTTCTAGGTTGAGAATTTTATTATTATTTTTTTGCGTTTGAGATAACGAGTTTTTCATTTGGAGTTTAATTGGATAATGTATATAGGTATATATTATATTGTGTTATGTACGTCGTTCTATTCGAATGATACTTGAAATTTTTTAAATTTTGGTTTGACGTAGTTGCACATTATAAATTACAATTTATTTTTGGCATTTCTTTTGACGATGAAGACAGAGTATGTTTTATTTGAAAAATCTAATGAAAAATTTAACAAATATTCAAGTTTTAATGGTGATGTAATTCTTGCGTCGTTTCATGAAATTTTTTTTAGTTACTAGAAAATAACTTTAATTAATTGCTAAAAAATTAAAAGCTTTACAATTATATAATCGATAATTACTTTTAATAACTATCTTCTTTATTTAATTTTCAGAATTTAAGGTGATTTTGGATGCGCTCGGCACAGTAAATAACATCATTTAGATACTCCCCTAATCATCCATTCCTCAGCCGAAATGGAGAGTTCCGAGAGGTAAGCACATTAAATAAAATATATTAAAATTTATTATAAATATATACTCTTAACAGTAGTAAGTAAAGCCAGATAGTCTGAGATATGGATAAAATAATTCTCCCATTTCTTAAAGATTTTTCATTTAAATTCAGTGCGAGGGTCAGTATAGTATATATCATAGCTGGCACAATTTCTTGGCATAGTAAATCTTGCCTTTCAAATGGCAATGCATCATTTCCTCTTATCTCTGGACTGGAAAGTAACCGAAATAATTAATTTACGCGACGGACATTTCTCTCAAACACAAAAAAAAACTTTATACTTTTGCAGACGCATTTAATAAAATTTCAGCAAATATTTTTCTGCTCCTATAATTTTTGCATTTTTGTATATAGTACAGTGCGATTGAACCACAGTTAATCATTTGATATTATTCTTACGCAATATTCAATAACGAGACGTAGGAGGAACGAGTTTCTATTGAATTGAGATCTCCTTATGATTATTAAGACGATTTTCTTTTTTTTTTAACGTTGGATAACCCCCTATGGAAATCGGTATAATTGTAGAAGGAACAATTAGACTGTGCGCACTGATTGTTAGCTTGTACTTATATATTATTATGCAATGTAGTATCATGCCTTTTTTTCTTCTTTCTTGCGTATATCTTGTCCTGCCATCTTTGTACCTGTAATAAGTCAGTATACATGTCTATCTCGTTTCTGTCAGTTCAATGTTTTTTTTTTGCGTTTTATTATAAGGTTGAAAATTAAACTGGTCTCCGGCAAATTATTATTGTTAAATACCGATAAATTTAAATGACCGGTAAATCGACCAGACAGTGTTTATCTTATATTTTTTTTTTGTGTTTCGCAAAATTAGTTAATAAAAATTTTCCGACAATCATCGAAAAAGACAGAGTGTATGTGTATGCAAGCAATTATCATCATATTACCAACCAACAAAACTCTTAAATCGTATATATGCAAATTATCGGTATTACATATTTTACGAAAAATTTTCCTTATAATTTTTTTTTTTTTTTTTTTATCTTACGCACACGTGCTTCCTCAATTTACCCTCTTCTCCCTTTATTTAATCATCTCTTTTACGTAAAACATAAGTGTTCTCAATTATCATGCTTGGAAAGAAGTAAAGTGTTAAAATATAAATTATACAGTTACAACAGACTATTGTTATACTTCAGTGAATTATATTATTTTTGTTTTTTCTTTTTTCCTTTTATTTCAGGTACGAGGAATCACCTGTGTACAAAACACCACCAGCTTATTACATAGGCAGAGTTGCAGGTATTAATTATATCAAGAAAAAAGTTCTCTTACATATATCGATTGTCTCTTTCTCTCATTATAAATCAAACATTTAAACAAAAATATTTCAAACAAATATAGAATTATCCTTTTTATAGACATGGTACCAGCACGAGTGGTCCTCTACATGTTATCATTTTCGGGCTTCGTCGTCTCGTTCATGATGCGGATGGACATAAACATCGCCATGGTCTCAATGGTCAAGTACTCACAATCAAAAAACGATTCCATGTCTATAAACTGCAATCCGGCATCAAGTCCTACGTTAAACAGTACGCAACAACAACAGCAAACTTCAGGAAATTCCAGCTTCGAGGTACACGTATGGAACAATATTAACGAGGCTCGTGTCTTATCATTATTTTAATACTCTTTTATATAATTATATCAATTATATCTGAAATTTAATTAAATTTTTAAAATTTTAACAGCTCGATAACGGCGAATTCGATTGGAGCTCAAATGTTCAAGCAACGATAATCTCATCATTCTACTGGTGCTACATTTTATCCCAAGTGGTCGGTGGTGTGTTAACACAGTATCTTGGTACGAAGACTGTATTTGGTGGCTCGCAGCTGCTAACTGCAATCTGTAGTCTTCTGATACCAAGCGCCGCTAGCTATCACTATGGCGCAGTTATTGCTTTACGAAGTATTCAAGGCATCGCCAGTGTAAATATATATATATATATATATATATTTAACAGTTCTATCATTAGATTATGGAGCAAATTCAATTTTTGTGTTTTTAAATGCTTTTAGCACTTTTTTACTATGAGATTGTTTTGAGATGTAAATAAAGGGGGAATCGGAGTAGCCAATCGAAGTGTTATGAAAATGAAGCCGATGATTATTATGATGATGCGTGGATTCTGTCTATGCTGGGGCTCGGGTTACGTTTTAATCGCTTTAAGCGTATTGATAACGTGTTTTAAAGTGATTTCATAATGAAATTTGATATTCTAAATGATGAAAGGCGTAATTTATATATTTTTAGTTTTAAACGCGTGTCGTTGAAAAAAAAAAAAGATAAATATTTAATGTACTGATGAAGCAAAAGCTTTTATTAAACTACTAAGTTTAATGTTTTTTTTTTATAAACTTCAGGGGTTGACGTGGCCTGCTATGTATGCTATTGTTGGATTGTGGATACCAGCAGTTGAGCGCTCTCGTTTCATGTCTTCCTTTCAAGGTAATTATAAATAATTTTTTATGATAAAAGTAGTTGATAAGCACATTTTTTTTTATTGTACCGCTAATTTATTATAGTGGTTAAGCTAAAATGAATTTCGTGTGTTACAGTGAAACTTCAATACTTTAAATATACATACTATAATTTTTAATTATAATATCATATGTTTTATGAAAAAAATTATTAGTCACATGAATATTATATATAAATTTTTATATTTACACGAGCTTTCCCCTCCGCATATCATATATTATTTTTATTATTTACGAATTACACATAAAATACCCATATTACATACAAATTTCAGATATGTATTTTCGAAAAATTTGATTATTTGACGCTTGAGTTTATACTTTCAGCTTGCTGCTTGAGAAGGGTAATGAAAATAAAAAAATTAAAAAATTAAAAGTTTTTATAATTTATCGTTGTTTGAATGACTTTAAGTATAGCAAGATAAAGGGAGAAAATTATGAGACTCACTTATGATATGATTTTTTTTTTATTTCAAGTCTATAAACGATATACAACCCAAAGTACATTGCGTGATAAATCCTTTTTTTTTTACTTTTACTTGTGCAACCATTTTTTCTCACTTTATCAAATTGCAAATGCTTTAAAGCTATTTTTTTGAAGAAACTGAACTAAATTTTTCTATTTTTTCTTTATCAGCTACTGGCGTTAATCATACAATGTTTTTAATAAATATTTTTATTTAATACAAAAGAATTAAAAATAATTAATGACTATACAAAAAATATATGATTAATATTTGAAATAACATGACTAACATGCATTGATGAAAATTTTTGTTAGAATTATTATTATTATAATTTATGCCAAATTATTTGAACAGAAAGAATTTGAAAATGCAATTATATAATGAGTAATTTTTTTGTAATTTTTCCAAGGCTAAAACGCTTGCTGACAGAAAATATATTATTTTATTTAATTTACCATTTTCATGAAAAATAAATTTAAAAAAAAAAGTGACTCTTATATAAATATATATATTTGATTACAACAGTGTTCCGAGAGAGAGAAAGAGAGAGTAAAGCAGCAAATATAACACAGTGACAGGCGGCATACACGAGTGACAGAGTTTTTCAGGTTCAAGGTATACTCATCGATGACCACTCAACAGCATGAGAATGGCCCCGAGTATACTTTAAATTAAAAAAAAAAAATCATGGCGTGTGCGTAAAAAGCCTAATCTGTGCCTAAGCGCATCTCTCGCTATTTATATATCTTTATATTATGTCTGATTAAAACTATTTTTTGCGATTTATATATATATTCAAAAACCCCACCCATCGAATCTCCCTCCACTCCCTACTTTTAAACTCGCTCTCTTTCAATTGTGACTCTCTAAATTTGAATCGGTAAAATTGTTGAATTTAAACGATGACTTACAGCTTGTTTTAAACGAGCGTGAAAGTCAGACGCGCCTGCGATAAATATTATAGCAATCGAACTATGTAGGATTGCATAAAAATTGAATGTTTCTTCTTTTTTTTTCTTTATTAATATTACTCAATCAGGGCATGTTAAAATTAATTTGGAATATTTTACGATGTTGCGTAAGGAGTAAATTTGAGTATTAAAGCTTATCACGCTTTGGTATAGGCGATTGATGTTTTTTAAATTACGATTTGGCGCGTGTATATGATTGGTTTTATATCTAAAAAGTAATTTAAATTTATTTAACGACACGATTAACGAAATTACTTTTCTTTCATTATTGCTGTTTTTTAAACGATTACTTGAACTGTATAGGTGTGTAAAACGCAAAGTTTTCTGCTAATTCAAATTTAGAGCTTGACATATTATAAATTTTTACTGCTATACTTAAGTTATATTAATTATCTTCTTTTTTTAATACTCAGCTATGAAGCTTATTTTTTCTTAAATTATTTAAAATAATTTAAAATATGTTGAAATACATAATTACGAAGTTTAGTTATTTTTTTTTAATTGAGTCTACTAAGATTGAAATTGTTATTTACAGGTATAGAAGTTTCATTGTCCCACTCACAATTCCTTCAAAATCCCTGCATCAATTTTATCAATAAAATAGGGTGGCCAACCACCTATTTTTTCTTCGATTAATCATTGTTAAAAAAAAAAAATTATCACTTGTTTTACAACTCTGATTATTCGAAATTTCATGACTAATCCTTAAAATATCACACCTTGTCGAAAAAGCACAAAAAAATTTACACTTTACAAGACCCAACACATACAATGTACATATCACAAAAAAAAAATTTTATGCATAATTATGGGCAAATAAGTGAATTTGGAAGAGGCACACACATAACGATACTAAAATGAACAAACACATACACATACATAAACACACACATGAGAGAATAGTGAAAACCGCTGAGAGACTAATAAATCCCTGTTTTTTTTTTTTTTCATTTTCAAATGGCCATTGCAGACTGCGCGCGCTTCGCCCTACGGGACTCTATAAATAAAGTCCATCTCTCTCAGTCGCAGTGTGTGTGAAATCGAATCACTCCCACAATCCACAATCCACAATCATCATCGCTTAAACGAAATCGACTTGCTGAGCCTTGGGCATCTTCTCAACTCTCGACGACTCAACGGGATGATAAAGAAAATGAGATATAGAATATGAAAATAAATGAAAGAGAGAGAGAGAAAGCGCAGAGCTGAGAGAGATATTAAGCACACACGCACAACATGATGATTTGAAAATATATATATAGCGTGCGAATAATAATGTATAACAAAAATATACCATATGATATATAATGACCAACATGCACACGAATAATATAATATATGTACATCTGCAATAATAATGATGGTACAAGAACAACAACGAAATAAATATATTTCACATAAATGTAATTAGGAGAAAAAAATAATTATAATGTATGTTATCCAAAAAAGGATGATAAGAAAAAAAGTGTATTGTGTAAGGGTGGCGCGCTTTAACAAAAACATATATATGTAAAGAGCGCGTCACCCTTCAACACAATCCTTAACATCCGAAATTTTTGTCTTCTTATGGCTGTCGTAGGCTTCAGCTTTGGTATTGGCATCACCTACCCGCTGGCGGGATTTATTATTGGTCAATACGGCTGGCGTGTTGTATTCTACACAACAGGCAGTATCGGAGTATTATGGTGCATCTTCTGGTATTTATTTGCCTTTGATTCACCATCTTCACATCCACGTATATCGAGTCAAGAGTTTGAATATATACAGAATGGTATTAGTGGAGTTACTGGTGATGGTAATGAGGTGAGTTTTACTTTTTTTTGGTGTTTTTAAAATTAATAATTGGATTTGTTGAAATTAATGATTGTATTATGTAGCCAATGCCCGTACCATGGAAATCGATTTTAACTTCGTTACCAGCATGGTCGATCGGTATCACTACCTTTGGTCGGATATGGGTTCACTATGTCTTCATCATCACTGGTCCCATGTATATAAAAACAGTCCTAGGCCTTAGCATCCAAGCCGTAAATATTTATTTTATATCTTTTGGCTTAAATATTTGGCATTGAAAATTTACCGATTTTTTTTATCGATTTACAGAACGGTGTTCTCTCTGGTGCCCCATTCATATGTAGCTACTTTGGTTCGGTTATTTTCTGCTATATCGCTGATCTACTGGTCACGAAGCAGTTGCTCTCTTTGACTAATGTACGAAAAATCTTCACTGCTATGTGTAAGTTTGTAAATATTTTATCTATTGTTTATCTTTTGATAATGTTAAAAATTTTTTAAAATCAATTTGTTTTTAAAATTTCAGCTCAGGTAATTCCTGGTATTTTGGTTGTGCTAATCGGATACTTTGGTTGTAAGATAGTAATGGCATTAACAGTATGGTTCATTGCCGTCACATTAATTACCGCAGCTTATGCTGGTGCAATGGCCAATATCGTTGATATTGCTCCAAATTTTGCTGGTAATTTTTTGATGATTTTTTTTTTCAAAGATTTCTTACTTGCAAAGCTAATTTGATATATTTGGTTTTTTCTAGGACCTGTGTTAGCTTTCGCACAAACAATTCACATGACAGCAAGTTTTCTGTCTCCACTCGTAGCTGGTTGGCTGAGACAAAATGACGTAAGTAGAATTAATCTCAACAAAAAAACACTTCAAAATTGAAAAACAAATATATTAAAAATTTATCATTTCTCACAGCCATCGTTGGAAGCTTGGCAAAGGGTATTTGGAGTAACAGCATGCGTAGCTTGCGGTACCTACGTTGTCTATCAAATTTTCGGTACTGCCGAAATACAATCCTGGAATTATCCAGACCAAAAGTATCCACGTTCAAACGCCGAAGATTCGCAACCACTTAACGATTCACCTGAGCACAAGCAACCGAGTATCATCGCTCAAAAATCCAGTAACAACCATTCCGCAGGCGTTTAATGAAACGCTCAAAAATTTTGGCTTGCATATAAATAATATATTCGCGTGCCACGCCCAAAGTATACATACACACACACACAAAAATACATACTTACACAAATAAAAAAACATGACGAAACGTCCGACTATACTATATAAGATATTAACTTCATGACGATCGCTGGATGATAATCTTAACGATCGGTATGTTACGTAATATCGGTAAAAAATCTGCATGCGACTATGCAAGCACGTATGAAAAAAGAGTGCGATTTTTTTTCGCACGTACTTAAAACAGTGACGGAAACACGGATACATACTTAATAATTTCGCTGTTAAAAAAAAAAAAAGCGAGAACACGTGTCTCGAGAACTTATTTAGGATAATAAAGCGGGCTTTTATCGGAAATTTTCGATAACAGTCTGTCTACCTCTCTATCTCTCTTTTTAATTCTGCACGATTTTTAATTCGTGCGATTTGAAGCTTCATCGAATGATATTTGGTGGAGCACGTCGACTTTTTTTTTACTGGATATTTTTCTTAACTATCTATGTGCGCAATTGCAATTTATTTACTTAAGTAGAAAGAGGATTAATCTCGCATTATTTACAGAATTATTATATATTATATTATATTATATTGTTTTGTTGCTGTATTTTTTTATTTTTTATTATTATTATTAATATTTTAATTATATGCATTGTTATTATATGTAAGTTTTGTTTTGAATATGTCTTTAATGGCAAGTTCTCGATGAACATCTGTGACAAACTACGATTGAGAAAATGTAGTTTTTTCTTGGTCCAAAAAATTCTACTAGATTCTTTCAAAGTAGATTTTTACTTTGTCAAATAATTGTATTTTAAACAATGCCACACACACTTAACTGCAGATCTCACTTGTTAAAAAAAAAAAAAAATCATTGCCACTTAAATGTTATTTTATTTGTTTGTTTGTTGTTTTTTTTTTTTTTTAATTTAACGCGCCTTAGCACTTGTACCGTCGTAGATCAAACTGTTTATAAAAAAAAGCTGCTCTTAAATAGTGAGTAAGAGAATTTAAGCGCTCTAACGTTTATACATATTCTCCAAAAAAAAATACTTTTGAGTATTATTTTTTTAACTTTATATATACATAAATAAATGCATATTGATATTTATTTCATCGATTTATATATATAAAACAGAGTATAAATAAATGAATATGTATAGTTTCAGTGCCTTGTGGACCACAAAGATTATGACAATTACAAAAAACAAAAACAAAAACAAAAAAAAAAAAACGAAAGAAATAAAAGACAAAAAAATACTATTCTATGAGCACACTATTACTGTGAATAAAAATATAAATATAGATTAAGAAAATTATGAAAAGGATTTTGAAAATGATGAAGAAATGAAAATATGAGTGATATAATGGTGGTATGTTTGTGAGACGCGAAAAGAAAATAAAAAAATAAGAGTGAGAAAGAGAAGATGTTATATAGATTATTATATAGCATCTCGGCAATGTGTACATAAGTTCATTCATGTTATACAAAATGCGAGATAGTTTTAAAACAAAAAAAAAAAAACAAAAACAAAAGAAGATAAATAAAAATATTGCATTGATATTCATAAAATATGATGATAAACCTTATTTTCTGTCTAACTGTATAATTATCTTATAAAAGCTATTTATTATTCTTATATGAATAGATATGCGTAAGCATAAAAATGCTGTCAATCATCCTGTTCGATAATTGCAGATAAGTATAAGTTTACGTTTTTCAAAGGATATTATATGTTCGTGAAAATTCCAAAGGTTAATAATTAAATATTTTCTTCTAAAAATAACGATTGTTTGAAATATATTAAGAAAAAAAATTGAAAAAAAAAATTTCGTTGTTATAATAATAAATGAAAATTTTAACTATAATTCAATATATTAATAATTGTAATGGGCAGATTGGATGCAAACAATGATATTTTAAGAAAATTAAAATTTATTCACACTTGATAATATATGTGTGTGATATGAAATATTAGCATCAAATTGTGATTTAATTAATAGGTGCTGTGTTTATTTACCATCGATATAATAATAAGCAGTTTAATATTCAATACGTAACATTAAATATTCGTTTTGCCGGTGGGCATTTTTTTCTGGCCTTCCTCTTTCTCTGTGTAAAAATATAAAATAATGACCATCTTAAAACGCAGTTTAACATTAAAAAAAAAAAGATTATGACGTATATTGAATAATAAAACAGATTAAAAAATATTTTTTGACTTTTTAAATTATATAAATTTGCATTTTGCATTTTTTGTACAGTCAACGAGTAAAATGATAAAAAAGAATATCATTTTGCTCTGATGAAATAGTTCAAGCCCATTACAGATTATAGAAAATTACATAAATCAAGTAGAATTGAGAGCCTAAAATAGACCAATCAACTCATAAATATTACAAAAAAAATAAGTTCACTTTCCTCAAAAAAATCAAACTCGTTATTCATCCGATTTTTTTTTTCTATCCAGGATAATTCACTAATTCATTCGTCCATGTAGGTATATATAGGTAAGTACACCGATATCTTTATAAAATGATTTATTCCTACCCGACAATGTGGCGTGCGCGTGAAAATATAGATATAAAACAAGACGAAGGAGGGATATACCCCATCATCGAGATATATACACCAATTATAATAAGCGAAGTGAAAAATTTATTGGTCTCGACTATACGTTTTCAAGCAAAAACATACAATTATTTTTGATATTACGCCGTTGTGCTATATCGTTTAACATGTAGCATCGTTTTAACCGATTTGTTTGAAGGTTTTTTTTGTATTTTTTATATAAAAGCTACACATGATGATGCTTGTAGCTTTTCAAGCACACACGTATATATACAGAATTAAATTAAAAATTCATAACCGAGATAGAATATTGTGTCCTTAGTATTCAAGGCTTTTCCGAGAGAAGAAGATGAGAACCTCAAGAGTTATATAGAAGAAGACTTATCGTTGAATTTTATTAGTTAAAAAAAAAAAAAAATTAATAATGCTTTGTTGTCTCTCGAAAAGCTATCAGCAAATCTTATGACTTCATTAAGTTAGATTCAAGTTTATGTGTTTGTATGGAAATTATTTTTTCTCTCTTAACTGGGTATTATATGATAGATTGACAGTTGGATGAGGTATTGCCTATGTGAGAGAGAGAGAGAGAGAGAGAGAAAAAGAGATTCAAAGATGGTATAATGCCAGAAATAAATGTTTAATAATCGATCAAGAACGAGTTATAGCACTCGCGAGAGAGAGAGAGAGTCTTTTATTAAAATTTTTCCAAGGGAGCAATTATATATACCTTATTATATCTCTCATTGCAAATCTGACGCTGCTACGATGCTTTTATTTTTATAATTGCAAATTTAACACCTTATCCAAAAATAAATTTCCAATAAAACCATGAGCCACGAAAACTCATAGCTCATATTAAAATTTTCGTTCTTTCAAGATCCTCTCTTCTTTCTACCCCCCCGTCGCACGTTAATCGTGACACCCAAAACGAAAACTAATAATCAACTCTTGCCTCAATACAATCCCCTGCCACAGCTTGCAATATTACAAAACATAGACTTTTCTTTTTTTTCTTTCTCTCTCTCTATTTCAAAAAATTCGATCAATAATCAATCCATGAAGTTACAAGACCTCTGTTATTGGCAGCTACAGGTCGCGCGTGAAACTTAAGGTATATACAGGTACCTATATACCAAACAAAAAATAAAAAAGGGGGCCAAACATCTTACACCGAAATTAAACTATAGGAAGAAAGAAAGAAAGAAGGATGGAGGTAGAGAAGACGCAAAAGCTCTATTCGTCTCAGCTCAGCATCGCAACTTTGTAATACATACACACATTGCTATATGCTATATAGTAGCAGAAGCAGCAGGTTGCGCGAGAGAGTATAGTAATAGGCTTGGCTATTGTGATGGGCGCGAGAGAACTAAAGAGAAGGTGGAGTAGGAGGAGGAGGAGGTGGAGGTAGTTCATTGTGTGAAAAAAGCGGCCCCCAAGCCTTCTATATAATACTCTCTATAAGCCCATCGCAATGCGCACAGCTGCTGCTGCTGCTGTTGCTGCGAAAGTAGTGAAAGGAACACGCCCCATAGTTGTATGTTGTATAGGTATATTCTATACCAATACCTGCGTATTATGTGTAACTATATTGGTATGACTAGTACCATCATCAACAGCAGCCTCATCATCATTATTGTGATCGTTGGTCCGTCATCGGCAACAAAACTTGCGCCATTACCCTTCTACTGCTCGCGATAGATTCGTGCATAAAACATACACACACACAGGGTGGTAGTGGTACCTATATGTGAAAAAATAAAGGTACCCTGCTATTGTGCACATACACACATATCCGCGATATTTTCTGTAAAGATGGGCGGATCTTTATTTTTTTCTCGCGAGATGAGCGAACTTTTATAATCCCTTGCTTCTTCGATCCGACCGGAATTTCAAATATGCTTATTTTTATCGATCCGAGAAATTGAGATAAATGTATTATGCATGTATAAATGAGTGTGTGCGTATGTATAATTGGAGAAGGTAAAGGGGGTTGACGATCCAATGTATGTATAAATTTATAAAATCTCTTCATAAATTAACATAGCATTTATACAATGGACTAAAAAACAATAAAGCAATAAGACAGCTAAAACTGACTTACGACTTTGAGATGAATGGATCTATTAATGTTTAGGGATAAAAATATATACATATAAATGTTTAATATTTATCCGTATACCTACTCCGACGCCTTTTCTTTCTATCTATCTTATTATTAAATGCATTACAAATGTAGATATTTATTTTTTATATATGCCCAAGCTAATATATTTTCATTCTCTTCTTATATATATATATATATATACATTTGATTTTCATAATTCATCGATGTTTCAAATATCTTCGATTTATTGCGATTCTTATATATATTCGATTCTGTGTCTTATATGTTGTAAATGTGCGTATAGGATCGAGGGCGTTTCAATAAATCTGTACTGTAAGATATTATACTGTATAAGAAGATGATGATGAAAATTGTTAGATTTTTCTTTAAAATTGGTTAATTTAAACGGTCCATTACTTCTCTCTATTATCTTTCAAATATATATATTTTTTTTATTACAAATTTTCCATGGTTACATCATTATTATGAATTCAAATATTTATAAAAAATATAATGTAACGAAATTTTGTCGAATATAATATATATATTCGAAGAGGGTTAGAATAAAGGGAGAGGCGCATTATAGAATTAAAAAAAAAAAAAATTCCGAAACAATGAATATAAATAATGTTATAATAATTTGCCAGGAAATATGTTATCTTATATAAAATATTACAAGATAATATATAATGTCTCGAGGCCCCAAAAGAGACGTTGAATATTGCATATACCTATAGCCCATTTATACATACATACATACATACATACATATACATACATACATATATGTTAAGAACAATAGCCCGGTAAAAATATTTTTCCGGGCCAAAACACCAGGAGTCCAGTACCCCCCACTGCGTATTATAAAAGCCTGCAATAAGAATTTTCGATCAAGTACCGATAAATTTCTCGGTATTTTTAATGAGAGAGAGAAACGCCACATAGAGAAGAGCTGATGAAAGTCCTGAGAGCACAATACAAAATTTTCGTGACTATTGCAAAAGACACTCATACACAGACACCTGTTAATTTTAAGAAAAAAAAAAAAAAGAAGGGATGGTACCTGTCTTGCATTGGTCCGATCGTTAGATCCGCTAATCATAGATATATATCAACATCTTTTTTTTTTATAGGTTCTTGAGGTGTTAATTGTAGGGCACAAAAAAAAAAAAAAAATATTTTAAATATCCCAGTGTATACTATACGCGGTCAGTGATCTCTCATCTATCTCTCAAGGCCGTTTACAGCCCTTCCCTAATTCAATCCAATAAATCAATTCACATAGTATATATTATGTGCATATTATTATTGATGCTCATTAATCCAGCAATGCTAATGAATTCGCGCATTCCTTTTCTCTCTCTCAGCGTTTGTTCTCTCCAATCGATACGATTTTTTCTCCCCTCTTCTATTAAAAAAACAAAAAAAATTTAATAGAAAGAAAAGTATATATTATGCAAAACAAAAAAGAGAGAGAGATAGACTAGAATAGTGAAGAATTGAATGTAAGATAGAGGAGGGCGGGAGTGTACCTGTACCGATGAGCTGCTAAGCCATCATCATCATCAGCATCAGCATCATCATGATCATCCCCTCCGCGCCCAACTCTTTTGCTGTGTGTGTGTGTGTGGCGCGTCGCTATAAATTCGCATGGGATTCACTTGGCTGCCACAAATGCTAAGCCGACGTCGCGGCTTAATCGGTGTGTTTGGTGGATTATTTGAGTTCTTATAAACTGAGTTACTTTTTTTTTTGATAGATTGGTTGACATAATTATTGGTTTTTTCTGATTGTCTTGTTACGGTTTTGTAAGAAGCTTTTTTGTGAAACGGTGAATTTTGTGCGAATCATTATGAAGTCCAGTCTTGTTGTGGTAAGTTAATTTTATTGCGTTTTATTTTAATTAATTAATGCGTGTAAGATCATTTTAAAATTTGAATTACGATTTTATCTTTTTTCTTTTTTTTAATTTTCTTATTATTAAAAAAATAAGTTTTAATTAATAATTATAACTTAATTTTTTCTTTTTTTTTAATAATGCAATTTTACGTATAACTAATTAAATAGAACTACTAATTCTTTGTTTTGATTTTATATTTTTATATTATTAAATTTAAAATAAAATCAATATATCGTTGATGATTAATTGTTTAATCAATCTAATTTTTTTTAAATCAAATAAGTAAACGATTATTTAATAAAAAAAAGTACGATATAACAAATTGCCTTATAAAAAAAAAACAAAATTCTTAACACTAATGGCACGTTTTGTTAAATTGCTACTACAAAGTACGTATTAGATACCAGATACTACAAAGGAACACCCACGTACATCTAACTTATCCTGTAAATCAGTTATGAAATTGATCATTCAACATTGAATTTTCATATTATAAAGTATATTCCGAAATATTTTATCAATGTAGTCGTAATGTCTTACATGTTTTTTCACTTCTATTATGATATTACCTACTACTTATTACAATGGCACATAAATATACAACAAAATTACATATAATTGTGCAACACATTTTTGGTATTATAGATATTTTTTTTTTTTTATTTTTTAAAACTATAATTTTCTTACAACTACAAAATCAAATTACCCTGTACTATTTATAAATTTAACAAACTACAAACCCATCTACCTATAATTAGACAAACAAAAAAAAAAGAGGTAAAAAAAAAACAATTACAAAATTGAGCAAGGATTATATAAATCATTGTACATACGTACGTAGATTAGATGCGATCAGATCTTTAAAAAGCCCAAGACTAACAACTTCCACAAAAATATACTTATCCCTCTCAGAATCCCTATCCCATATAATATATAATTCGTTGTCGCAATCAAAAAAAATTAACCATACACGATGGGGTCTAATGCCACACGTCCTCCGTAAGAATATAAGGGAACTTTTATACACATATACAAACATCTGTACATCCACATTGTCTATACACAAGGTCAATCATTCACTATATAATCCATGTAAAGATTTACGTATCCGTGACGAGAAACGCGGGAAAAAAAAGAATAAAAAACAAATCAGCCACTATCTTAATCTATACCTGCTGTCCTTTCTAACCGATCTTAATCTTCCTCTCTTTCTTTCTTACTACAGGTCGTTTTAGCGATCCTCGGTACCTGCCATCAAGCAGCCAGCCAATTTCCCTACAATCCACAAGCTCAAGCTCAACGTTACAATCCGGATTACTACGGTAGACGCTATGCCATACTTCGTCAGACACACGAACAGGATATCGATGGCTCCTACGCTTTCAGGTAATATATCTCCGCGCCTATATTATACCTAATACTAAATATATAATAATCACCCTCATATACACTTCTCCCCTTCCCCCTTCTAATATAATATACCTGCGTTATTTCATAAATGACGACACGCTTTTATAATCTTTGTGCTATTGTGGAAGAAAGATATCGGACACACGCGTATATATATGCTCAGTCATTTTAATTTGCTATAAGATGATGAGGCAACTTATATACTTATGCACATAGCAGCATCACGCCCTTATACATAGTTCATATACCAAGAGAGAGAAAGAGAAAGAGAGAGAGCTTTGATAATTGGAAAACATTGTTTTGTAGTATATTATATACAAGAACACGGCAACGCCCAGAAGCGAGTAATAGAGTTTAGAAGAGAAGCCTAAAGGAGAGATTATTAACATTGTATTTTAATGTGAATAAACCCAATCTCTTTCTTCTTGGATATTTTATGTTATGTGTGTTATTGCGTTGATGCGACAATCAGATGTAATAATATAGTTGCTTTTTTTTTTTTTTTTTTTTTTTTTTTTTTTTTTTATTTTTTTTTTTTTTTTCTGTAATTTTTTTTTTTTTGTTTCTTTTGTTTTTTTTTTTTTTTTTTTTTTTTTCTTTTCTTTTCTTTTTTTTTTTAAGATTTTGATCGAATAGAGTCAAGTTCAGGGTTAAAAAATTAATTAAATTATTTTTTTTATGTCATTTTATTTATTTACGGG
>JAPYZE010002042.1:0-18127 GCA_030522805.1 Leptomastidea abnormis
TTTTCGTTTTATGCAGTTAATTTACATATTTGTGAAATTATAAAATTGTAGGAACAATCCTTAAGCGACCAAAATTGTTCCTACAATTTGATATTTTCAAAAATATGTGAATTGACGATAAAAAACGAAAAATAAGAGGTAGGAATCTGTGCCGGTATGAGGCATGCCCTTAAGACTTGGGATTCTTTCATTGTATGCCAAAAGGATCCAGTATACCAAGTTTCATCAAAATCCGTGACCCGCATACTGTGCACTCTCCTTGTCAGATTATTGATTAAGACAAATCTACGATATACAGATAAATTTTGAAAAAATGAAATAAAAATATCCAAGTAAAGCAAAAAGCAATATTTCAAGTGAGATTTTTTAAAATTACTATATCAATAGAAATTTTTAAAAACAAATCATTACATTATCATTACTACTATTTTATTAAACAGTATTAGTAATTATCTTGTTTTTTAAAATCTCTCAAAGAGGGAAGAAGTCAAAATTTTCAAAATCATATACAGTAATTTTGATGTCAACTATAAACTACCATTCAATAATTGTTGCAAAAAGCCAGAATATTTCGAAAATACAATTTTACATTTAGTTGTTGATATACAGCAATTACAATATTCTTGCTTAAATTTACTTATCGAAGAAGATGCTAATTTAACCATTCAAAATGACAATGGCTAAGTATAGGCCAATTTTACTGGCTTTTAATAAAGGCGTATTCATTGATTATATTTATTATTCACTCGTTTAAAAGTAAATTATAAGAAGATTGCAAGTTGTAAAATTAGAATATCTCATTTCCAAGTGGCTTACTCGACAAATCACTTGTGTTTTACTAGAAGGTTAAAGTCATACTTTTTTTAACCACTTATAGTTTTTGATATGAAGTCCCATATAAAATGTAAAAATAAACAATAACGATGTATTTTTACATTTTCATGCGTAACTTTTTTTCTAAATCAGATAGAGAGATTCTTTTAAAATTTGTATTTAATTTTGTAAACATTATACTTTCATGTCTATAAGTTTATTTAACACGAAAGAATTCTTACCTATTTTTAAAATAAATATTTTCTAGTGTTGATATTATGTACAATTTCATTAAAATATCATTTTACGTATGGATAAGTGTTTATTTACTAGCGAAAGCATAGAACACTGTACTGTTAAAAAAATAATTACAACATTATACTGCAGTGTTTCACCATTTGATGAAATATTTGAAATAAAAAGGTAATAATGATAACCTTAGAGGGTTGTGATTTTTTTCATAATTCCAGTTTCAAAGCAGAAGCAAAGCTAATACTTGTTTTTGTTAAAATTGCTAATTTATGATAATAATGTAAATTTCTTAATTTAAAGTTTACTTTAATATTTTGTGTAATAAAGGTTTCAAAGTAAACCCGTCATATAATTTATAAGATTAATGTAAGTTTTGACTTTTATCATTTTGTACTTTAGCACAAAATATTAAAATTTTAATTAAATTTTTCTATAATTTATCATTAATTTGTTATCTGGTGATTTTTATATCTTCCATTTATAGTAAGTTAACAATTATTTTTAAAGTATTACACTTGAAAATTATTTTAAATCAAATTATCAGAACTAGAGGTACATATACAATATATAGCTTTGAAATAAACTTTCGTTTCAATTAGTATGTTGCTAATTATAATATCAATTCTTTAATTTTTATTTTGATTTTAAAGTATTTCATAAAATTACTTTAACAACTTAATTTTGATAAAAATTAAATCTTTATAAATTTTATTTAGCTCAATAAAAATTAGAAAATTCGTATTGATATTTATTTGTACACCCAAAAAGGCAAAGACTAATTTTTTAATAAATAAAATAATTAAAAAAACTATAGTTATGCGATCTAAGCACTTTTATTTTTCTGTGATATATTATACCAATATACTAAATATTTACAAGTGCGATAAGCTCAAGTTGAGTGTATATCTTTGTTGCCTTACATATAAATTCGATCCAAAATACTCTGGAATGTATCTTAGGGGGGAATGAAGTATATACTGTACCTATATTCAGTGGACCAATAATAAGTACTTTGTATTTCTTTGTTGAGTAAAGGTCAGTTACTGACAGTTAGTAGGTATGTACAGTTAAAGAAGGAACATATATACACCAGGCACCAGGGCGCACAGACGCCACCGGAGAGTACCTGTCGATGTTTAGATTCATTTTTTTTTATTTTTAATTGTACTGGCCCTATATATAAATGTAAATTCAGTGTTTATTCATTCTTATAGTTAGTCTGAATATGTTTGTCAGCCTGACGTGTTTAAAATATAAATTTTTTGAGTTTCTTCTTAAATAATTAAATAAATTAACAGGTTTAAGATTTTTTTTAAATTATACGAGTGTGTATGCAGATTATTATAAATCAAACATCAAATAAATAAATCTACTGGGACGATTGCGTCAAACCAAATTTAAAAATATAAATAAGAATAATATTATAACAAAGGTTTATCTCGCCTTTCAAGAAAAACCATCGGGTAAGTAACATTTTTAAAAAATTATCTTTTTGGTACGGCTGTAATTCTTTTAGTTAAATTAATATTTTAAAAATTTATTAATCACATTTATCTACAAGAAACCGTATAAAAAAAAACAAAAGATGAAAGAGACAATTTGTCTAATTTAAGGTACTGTTAGATTCGATACTGATAGAATTTTGCTTTTTAATTATAAATATTCTAGTATACATTACAATTGTATGAGATTCTAAAATAACCCAAAAAATATCGTTTTTAGTGCCCTAGTACTGAGCATGTAATCGTAAAGGCATTACTTATATTACTGTTTATCAGAATCTTTTCTTTTTTTTTATTTTCTTTTTACATCAGATCAACGTAGTTCTTAGCATCATGTGACGCTGATATTCAACTTTTTCTATGGTCTTCAACAATATTTGATAATTTATTTAAACGCATAGTATTATAATTTTCATTAAATTTTTTTTTTTTTTATTTTACAATTTTGCTTACAAAACTATGCGCGTTTGCGTTTATGTGAGAAAAAAAAGGATTAAAATTTTTTTTGATTTTAATTGTGGGTGCAAACGAAAATATACGCAAGTGACTTTTTTACAATTTTCTATATTTAGGGGAGAGTCGTTCAGTATGGACCCCCATAGCTATTTTGTCTATAACTTTTGATAGAATAAACCCATTTTCGATTGTAAAAAAAGATTTTGTGTGTTGGCCACTTTTCTATAAACAGAAACAAGTTTTGAGACCTTATCTGCTTTAGAAATTTTTTTATCAACGTTCTTTTAAAAATAAAGTTTTTAGGTGTTTCAAAAAGTAGCGTTTAACATGGGCCACCCAAGTTTTTAGTAGATAATAAGCTTATAACCATTACTATTAACTCATGTATAAGTTACATTATTAGTCTAAACGCCGACCATGCATTTCGTGGCCAAATTGTTCCACCTCGGGAATTCAAGTTTTTTTAATGCAAACGCAAAAAGTACGCATTTTACGGAAAAATTATAAAAGACCTTTTTTGCTTAGAATTGAACAAAATATAAGAAAAAAAAATTTTAAGCCGATAAATAATAATTTTGCGGATTTAGCGGGCAAATTAAAGATATATTAAAAAAACTTGAATTCCCGAGGCGGAAAAATTTGGCTACGAAATGTATGGTCGGCGTCTGGACTATAGCTAATAAACCCGAAATTGTTTTTTTTTTTTAAATTCATATATTAGCATTTCTGATGCCCGCAGAACATTTTCGTGGTCTAATCGACTATTATTTATGTTTTTAAGGTATTATAAATGAATTTCATAATTTACTTAAAAAAACACATTGAAAAGGTAGGTCCATGCTGGACGCCACTAATTTTTTAGAACTTTAATTCTAGCTCCGCGTAGAAAGCATATAAAAACATCAGCGATGCGGGAACGCACACTTCAAAAGTTGAAGTTTAATTAGAAGATAAAATTCCTTAAGGTTTGTAAGGCAAGGTATCAAAATTAACTTTCTGTAATAGAGCAATAGCATAAATTATATTTTCAAGCGTAACTTTTGAATCAATAAGCGGCAATTATTGGTCTCGGATAATGTTAACTAACTTGCGAAAAGGCAACTAATCCGCCTAGTAGCGAAGCGCGATATAATTTGGGAAGTGAGAAACGCTTAGTAGTCCATACTGGACGACTCTTCCCTATATTTAATTAAAAGTTATGCCAGTGGCACCTTAGTAATTATAGTATGCATTTCCTTTCGATACAAATAAATTACAAAAACCATTTTTTTGTAATTCCGTGCGTAAAATTCAATTTTACGCACCGTTTTGGATGTGTTAAATATTAAAATTGCGGTTTGATTACTAACATTAGCAAGTACATTTTATTCTTAAACGATTTTAAAATAAAAATTGCATTTTCATACACTGCTTAAAAAACTAAGCAATTTTTATACATATTCTGATACCAGTACTATATCTATACATATATAATAGTAGTACACCTTGAAAACTTATTTTTATTATATTACGTTACAGTGAAATTTATCAAATATTTTACAATTGAGTTTTTTTTTTTTAAGGTAATTAGGTTTTGGCATAACTTTAGATTTTAAACAAAAAATAATTTGAAAATTTATTATTTAAAATTAGATTGACAAGACAACGTCCTTAAACCAACGCAATTGATTCATAAAAATAGTTGTAATTATTAGTTGTACGCTACTTTTATATTGAAATTACTGAATTTTAATAATTGTTTATTGATTTTTTCAGGTAATTAAAGTATATAAAAAAATTATATTTCATCAAGTTGCTTTATATATGCAAAAAAAGATGTCATCTTCTCAAGTGATCGATAAAAATTACATACAACTTGGACAAATAGCTCATATTTTAAATAATCGTCAACGATATGAAGTTTCCAAAATCAACGCAATCATTAACAGTAATTTTGATGTCAACTACAAATTACCCAATAGTTTTGTTTGCCAGAATAAGCCACACTTATCGGGATATACAGCTTTACATTTCATTGCTACCTCAGATCCATTTAAAAGCTCTTGCTTCAGTTTATTGATTAAACATGGTGCTGATTTCGCTATTGAAAATGATAAAGGCGTCAGTCCACTTGTACTAGCTTTAAAAAATTATTATATTACTCAAAATGATTCTCTATTATTTAGTCATCTAACAGAAAATAATATAAAGAAATGTTGCAAAGATGGAATTTCTTTCTTTCATGTGGCTTGCTCATTAAATGAATTAAACATAGTCGATTTATTTTTGAAAGCTGGTGCTTCTGTTAATGAACGTGTAAATGATGCCTCGCCAGAATTTCCTGGCTACTCTCCGTTGCATTTCGCAACGCAATATGGACAACTTCAAACAATTGAATTACTTTTACATAATAATGCAAATATGAATAGTAAAGATGTCAAGGGGATAACTCCATTGCATTTACTGGTTAAAAATTTTGAAAAGTACTATTTTTATAAAAATTCAATACTTTCAAATTATTTATCAAAAATGTTACCTTTGATTAATTTGCCTGATGATGTAGGGCTGACCAAATTGCACATTAGCTGCGTGACTGATAATGTCAGTCTTATCAATAGTTTTATAAATCAAGATGAAGATATTGATTCTTCCATCAATTATGACTCGCCTGTTTGGCCTGGCTATACGCCACTACATGTAGCCTCAAATTTTTATTTTGAAACTGTAATTTTCTTATTAAAAAAAGGAGCCGATATTTTGGTCAAAGATGCAAGTGGCAGAACCCCATTTGATTTGTGTATCGAAAATTATAAGCGTTATCAAATAATTGAGATTTTGTCAACAGAAAAACGACATAATTTGTCACAATTACAACTCACTGATGGTACCATATTATTAGATATACTGCGTGCTATGAGAAATAAAAATGAGTTTCAAGAATTTTTAAAAGATAAAGTTATGAATGTAAATATTTTCATTCCTTTTGACTCGCAAATATTATCTGGATGGAATTTGCTTCACATAGCAGTAATGTTTGATGATGATGACGATGATCAACATCCCTTGATAAATTATCTTTTGTCTTGCAACGCGGATTTTACGATGGTAAATGCAGATGGAAAAAGTCCATTACACCTCGCTTTTTGTTTCAATTATATAAAAATCGTTCGAAATATATTAGATAATCATGATAAAATCCCGGTGAATTATGTTAATCAAGAAAACTTGTCTCACCTGCATATCGCTTGTGCAATGCGAGATCGTAACACAGTTGATATTTTGCTGAAAAATGGAGCAGATCCGAATTTACCTGTACTTCATGAAATTTCTTATTATTTGGATTCATATAAAAAAGTTATTAGGGCTGGATCAACACCATTCCATTTGGCTACTAATTGGATAGATGTTGATTTATTTAAAACATTTTTGTCATCTGGTGCAAACATTAATGCTCGCGATGTTAATGGAATAATTCCAATACATTCTATTTTTTACGTTCATTTTTATGAAACGGAATATTCATCGAGTAATGAATATTGTTCAGATATGGCAATAGCATTTCAACATTTAGAAATAATTTTGGAAGAATGGCTTAAATCTAAAACAGATATACTGTCGATGTATAGAATGACTTTGTTATTATTAGACATAGCTGATCTAGACGAGAGTTTAGATAAGGTCAAAAACTCAAAGAAGCTAATTAAGAAATTCATTGAAGCAAAGCGATGTGAAGAGCTAGGACTTACTAAGCTGCAAATAGCTTGCGTTTTGAGTGATATGCCTATGATAAAAGAAGAATTGGAGACTGGAGCAGATGTTAATCAGCAAATCGTCAGTGT
The DNA here is from genome assembly GCA_030522805.1 of Leptomastidea abnormis. NCBI lineage: Eukaryota > Metazoa > Arthropoda > Insecta > Hymenoptera > Encyrtidae > Leptomastidea > Leptomastidea abnormis. Next base: position 6,842 of record JAPYZE010002042.1, read on the forward strand.
TTCAGGTTTATGGGTAGAAGATGACCCTGTTTTATATCGAGAACACAGGAAGTTTTTTTGTCCAGGTGACACTCCTCTGCATATTTATTCTCGGAAGTGGGAAATCAATATTGAAATTGTCAAACTTTTACTTGCTTATGGAGCTAATTCTAATTTAAAAAATGCTAACAACTCGACTCCCGTTCATTTAAGCAGAGATAAGGAATTGCAAGGTAAACATCTCACTTGATAATATTCAAAAGATATTTTGTATAAAAATTTATATTAATAATAAAATTTATTATCTAAATTTTAGAAATGTTGTTATCGAATGTGAAATTCCCTATTGAAAATCCAGTAAACAATGATGGGCTATCGCATTTTCATTTATGCTGCAAGTTGAAAAATTTGGAATTAGTTGAAAAATATTTAAAAGCAGGTGTTAATGTTAATGCTACCGTTAATTACTTTGCCGATTTTTATGCGGGTTATACTCCGCTTCATTTCGCTGTTGAATTTAGTTCGGTGGAAGTCTTTGAACTGCTGCTTAAATATGGTGCAGATCTTAATATTGAAGCTGCTAATGGTTTTACGCCTTTGCTTACGGCCATAAAAGTAAAATACAACGATAATATTGATCAAATGAAGTCATTGTTAAGGTACTTTAAGGGTTAAATAAGTAACTTTAAAAATTTTTTAAAATCAACATATTACGAAACATTTTTACTGATCAAATACGAAATACTTGTGAATAATAATTCTTTTTATCTCTTAGCTCCCCCTCAATAGACAACCAAATCATGAGATTATTTAAAGAGACGGTTCTAGAGAGTATATTTGAAGACTATAACTACAATGCATTCTTTCTCGATTTTTCGATTACTAAAAAAATTGAGTTTCTTCTTCAAAGTGGATGTGAGTTAAATCAAAAAGACAATATGGGTGAGTTTAATTACACTTAAAAAGAAAAACATTCATACTTACATAACAGATTTCTTCATAAAATTCTTTTTAAAAAATAAACTAAAATTGTTTTAAATATATTAAGTCTATTAGTTAATTTATGAAAGCTCATCACCTTAGCCACGTGAAGTAATACAAAAAAACTAAAATTGCAACGTTTAAAATAATTATGTAGTTAATTAAAAAAATTATTATTTAAAAAAAATTAGATTAATGCTTAAGTTTGTTGCGCCGTTCCTGAATAGCTGTTTTTTCGATCACTGTTTAGTTACGTAAATTTTATTAACTTCGGATCTAAAAAAACTTCGGATCTAAAAAAGGTTGGCAACATGCGTATTGCTATAATTATCAAAACGTAGGAAATATTATAAATAAGTTATAATTAGTTCTTTGTTAATGTAGTTTTTTTTATGCATTAAATTGATAACTTGTGGAGTATAGCAGTGTTAAAAAACGAAATTTAACACACATTTTTCTTTCCCATTTGCTTGACAATTGGTATTAAAGTTTTGAAATTTATTTTACAAGAATATAATCCACATAATTTCAATGTTTTAAGACACACCTTTAGTTTATTGTCAAAGCTTATGAGCATTCTCACTAATTTTTTTTTTTTTTTTTTAATTTTTAGAATATAAACTTATTGCAAAATCTTCAGTGAATTCTCAGTTGAGACTTTTCAGTAGGGCAAATAAGAGTACACAATTTAACTTATAATTTTTTTTTTAGGTAAAACAATTTTACACAAAACAAGTATTTTTGTGGCTGTAGATAAATTGTTGTTGTTTGGTGCTGACGTCAATATAAAAGATGATGATGGAAAAACACCTTATGTTCATTATCAAACAAAAGACTCTTCTTCATTTTCGATAAAATTAATTACTGACCACATTAGAAAATTAAAGTTTGCTGGACTTTTCGTAGATCAATCAAATAAAATTGATTACGATGGTAACGTTGTTCATTAAAATATCATTTTACGCATCAGGTATCTTTGCAGATTAAAGTACAAATACTGAATTTTTTGTTTCTCTAAATAATGTTGATATTTTAATATTAATTACCTAGTTATTTATATTTAATATCAATATGCAATTGACTGTAAAAAACCAAAACTCGCTTTCACATTTACCAATTGCTGCTTAGTCAAAAAATATTTTGTAAAATATTTAAAATAACAAATTAATAAGCCTCAGATGATTGTAATTAATTTTTTCAACATTTGAGTTTTAATGTAACAGAAAAGCCAATACTTGTCTTTGTTGACGTTTCTATAACTTATAATAATAATAACGTAGATTTTTCGTTTATATAGTTGAATTTAAGATTTTGCATAATTGATACCGAAGTAAAAACGTCAGTATTCATGTGATTTACGTTTTAATGTTGGTTTTGACTTTTATGATATTGTACTTTATTACAAAACATTAAAATTTTAATTAAATATTAATAATTTATTATTAATTTGTAATTATTGGATCTTACATTTATAGTGAGTTAAAATTTATTACTGAAAAATTGCATTTGGAAATTATTCGAAGTCGAATAATCGGAACTATAATTACAGTAATTTTGAAATAAATTTTCGTTTCAATTAGATATGTTATCATTAAAATTGTTAAATACCTAATTATAAGTAATATGGATTTTTTAATTTTCATTTAGATCTATATGTATTTTATAAAATTATTTTCAAAACTCAACATCGATAAAGAATTAGTAGAAAAATGATTATTGATATTTATTTTTATAATCAAAAAGGCAAATTTTCATTTTTTAATTAATAAATAATAGTTATTCGATCTAAATACTTTTATATTTCACAGTGACATTTAATACTAAATATCTACAACGTCACCTAAATATATCCAAGTGCGATAAGCTCAATTTACTTTATATCTTTGTCGCCTTAGATATAAATTTGATCCAAAAACGACTCTGGAATGTATCTTAGGGGGAATGAAGTATAATATACTTGAGCTATATATACGCAGGCTTTAGTGATCCTGTATTAGGCATAGGTCTTCTTCTTCTTCTTCAACACGGATATTCACCCAGCATTCGCTGAGGACTGACCAATTCCCAATATTAGGCATAGGTAATAAGGAATAGACCCTCCGGGGTGTATGGACGCCGACGCCACCCACGGACTATACGGACAAGTGAATGAGCATATGAAAGGTGCATGCGTTGTGATTGTGTTGATCAGTATCGGTGTTTTCATTTCTTTCCATTTTTAACTGTACTGGCCCAATAGGTATGTAATAAATGTAAATACAGTGTTTATTCTTTCTTATGCTTAGTCTGAAACTGTTCTTTGTGCGTTTCTTCTATTCTACTTAAATTGTTTAATAAATAACAGGTTTAAGATTCTTTTTAAATTGTGCCAATTGTCGGATAAAAAAAGTTGAATTGAGTGCAGATTATTATTGATTTAGATAAATCAGACATCAAGTAAATAAATCTACTGTTATAACCTATATATATTATAGTACACGTAGTTCATACAACTGATTGTGATATAAGTACTAGCGATATGGGATTTGGTCACTTTGCATGAACGTGTCAGGGTTTCTACTTGAATATAAGAAGAAGACCAGTGATACAAAAAATTCCTGTACAAATCCAAAAATTATTCAAATAAAACTAAGGCTTATTTTGCCTTCCCAGAAAAAAACACTGGGTAAGTAACATTTTCAAATAATTTACTCTTTGTTACTGTTGGAATCCTTTTGAATACATTAACATTTAAAAAAATTTATTGATCACGTAAAAAGAACACTCCTTTGGTTCGGGCATTTAATACACATCCGGGTAATTATGCTGCATTTACGGCCCTAGATGAGTAATGTACATTATTACATAATGGGCGCATTCCAAAATTGTGCGCTGCACCACAAACCTAAAACAGAATGTTCCGAAATCAAACTAATTACGGAATGTTTCAAAATAAGTAAACCTATAACATTTGTATATGTTGTCTAATGACTAGAAGTAAAAGATAAAGCTATAGTTTTCCCTATTTTTGAACGTTCCGTAATTAGTTCGATGTGGTTTGATTTTGAATTGTTCCATTCTCGTTTTGTCGTGCACACGATTTCGGAATACGTCACATATTTGCCAGATCTTAAAATGCTTATACTTAATATATGCTTCATGACCATTATTATAAACTAAATATCCGTATAAATTTTATATTTCAATTCTTCGACTTTTAGCTCGTATAAAATTTATTTTACTAATAATAAAGATTATCTTTGAGAACTTTTATCTTAAAAAAATAAATCTTGAAGCGGTCCACCGTTTACAAGATATGATATTGAATCTTAAAATTTCAGCTTTTAAGGGAGCTCTTATCTTTATTTTTATAGCATGTTCATAATGCATCATTATATCAGTGTTAAAAAAACTACAATCATCATAAAAGTTAAAAAAAAATAAAAAAATTTTTTGAATATTTATTGGTTTTCAAATTTCCAAAAATCGATAATTTTCTAAAAAATTGACAAATTATCTAAATTTTTGTCAATTTTCGTCCAATTTTAATAATTCCAAGCTTATTTTCATCGTCAAACAAAATAAACAGTAGTCTTTACGAGTCTTTAAAAAAAACTCTGACAGATAAATCAGAAATTGCAATTATTAATCCAAAAATAATAAAAATATGCAAACAAAGATTTAGATAATTTGTCAACTTTTTAAAAAACTATCGATTAAGACAACGTCCTTAAATCAACGGTCTTAATAATTAATTACAAATTTAATTAAAATTATTGAAACTTACTAAACATTTAATGATTTTTCAGGTAATTACAATTTGTCATCAAAAGTTTGGTTGAATCGCTTAATATATCCAAATAAGATGTCATCTACTCAAGTGATTGATAAAAATTATATACAACTGGGACAAATAGCTCATATTTTAAATGGTTATCGATTAATTACAGAAGAGAAAGTCTCTAGAATCAAATCAATCATTGATAGCAATTTTGATGTCAACTACAAATTACCCAATAGTTTTGTTTGTCAGAATAAGCCACACTTGTCAGGATATACAGCTTTACATTTTGTTGCCGATAGAAAGCCATTTGAAAGCTCTTGCTTCAATTTATTAATTGAACACGGTGCTGATTTCACAATTCAAAATGATAAGGGATACAGTCCACTTTTACTAGTTTTAAAAAATGATTCTATAACTCAATATAATTCTCTATCATTTAGTTATTTAACAAGAAATAATATGAAAAACACTTGCAAATATGGAATTTCTTCTTTTCACGTGGCTTGCGCATTAAATAAGCTAGACGTAGTTGATTTATTTTTAAAAGCTGGTACTTCGGTCGATGAGCAAATAAATAACGACTCGGCCGAATTTCCCGGCTACACTCCCTTACACTTTGCAGCGCAAAGTAAAGAAATTGAAACAATTGAATTGCTTTTGAAAAATGGTGCAAATATGAATAGAAAAGATGTTAAGGGAATAACTCCGTTGCATTTACTTGTTGAAAATTTTAAAAAGATCGATTTTCTTAATAATTTAATAATTACAAATCATTCAAAACATCTATTAAAAATATTATCTTTAATTCATTTACCTGATGATGCGGGTCTGACCTACTTGCACGTCAGCTGCATGACAAATAATGTCAGTCTTATCAATAGTTTTATAAATCAAGATGAAGGTATTGATTTTCCCATCAAATTCGATTCACCTTTATGGCCTGGATTCACGCCACTTCACGTGGCCGCAAATTTTAATTTTGTAACAGTAATTCTTTTGTTAGAAAAAGGAGCCAATCTTTTGGTCAAAGATGCAAGTGGTACGACCCCGTTTGATTTGTGTATCGAAAAATATAATCTTAATCAAATAATTGAGATTTTGACAACAGAAATAAGACATAATTTATCACAAATAAAACTTACTGATGGTATCATATTATTAGATATACTGCGTGCTATGAGAAATAAAAATGAGTTTCATGAATTTTTAAAAGATAAAGTTATGAATGTAAATATTTTCATTCCATTCAACTCGCTAATTTGGCCTGGATGGAATTTACTTCACTTAGCAGTTATGTTTGATCGATATCAATATTCTTCAGTAAATTCGCTTTTGTTTTACAACGTTGATTTTACGATGCTCAACGCAGATGGAAGAAGTCCATTACACCTCGCTTTTCGTTCTAATTTTATAAAAATTGTTAAATATATATTACACTATCACGATAGGATACCCGTCAATCCTGTTGATCTAGACAACTTGTCTCATCTGCATATTGCTTGTAAAATGCGAGATCGTGATACAATTGAAATTTTACTGAAAAACGGAGCAGATCCAAATTTACCTCTACTTCATAACATTCCTTATATTAATGGTGAAGTTATTAGGGCTGGATCAACGCCATTACATCTGGCTATTAAATGGATAGATGTTGATTTATTAAAAAAATTCTTGTCATTTGGAGCAAACATTAATGCTCGTGATGATAATGGTATAATTCCGATACATTTTATTTTTTATATTCATTTTTATGAAAGTGATTATTCATGTCGTATGAAGCCATGTTATTCAAATTTGTTAACAGCATTTCAACATTTAGAAATAATTTTGGAAGAATGGCTTAAATCTAAAACAGATATACTGTCAATCTATAGAATTACTTTATTAATATTACACGTGGCTATTCGTCATAATTTTAGAGATACTGAGAAGCTAATCAAGAAATTTATTAAGGAAAAGCGATATATGGATCTGGGATTAACAGGTCTGCAAATTGCTTGCGCTCTGGGTAACTTGTCAATGGTAAGAGAAGAATTGGAGTCTGGAGCAGATGTGAATCAGCAAGTAATTTATATTTCAAGTGTATGGGCTAATGATCCTGATTTACATCAGGAATACAGAACGATTTTTTGTCCAGGCGACACTCCTCTACATATCTATTCTCGGCAACAACCACTAAATTTAGAGATTGTGGAACTTTTACTTGCGCATGGAGCTAATCCCAATTTAAAAAATGCACACAATTTGACTCCAGTTCATTTAAGCGAAAACGAGAAATTGCAAGGTAAACATCTACCTCGATAAAATTAAAAAAATTTTTATGTATTGGTATAAAAAATTATAAAATTTATTATCTTAATTTTAGAAATGTTGTTATCGAATAAGAAGTTTTCTATTGTGAATCCGACAAACGACGATGGGCTATCGCATTTTCATTTATGCTGCAAGTTAAAAAAATTGGATTTGGTTGAGTCATATCTTAAAGCAGGAGTTAATGTTAATGCTACCGTTAATTATTTTGCCGATCGTTATGCTGGATATTCACCTCTTCACTTTACCCTTGAATATACTTCGTTGAAAATCTTTGAACTACTGCTTAAATATGGAGCTGATGTCAATATTGAAGCAGCCGATGGTCTTACGCCTTTACTTATGATCATGAAAGTGAATTGCATCAATAGTATTGATCAACTAAAATCATTATTAAGGTATTATAGTGATTAAATTAAAAAAATTTTTTTAAATATAAAAAAAATATTTTACAAACAATAATGTAAGGCTCTTTTGGATAATTTTTTATTTTATTATTTAGGTCTCCCTTGATAGACTTTCGTGCTTCGAGATCATTTGGAGAGACGTTTTTAGAGAATATATTTAAAAATTATAATTACAATTTATTTTTATGTAATTCTTCAAATTTTACTGACAAAGTCAAGTTGCTTATTCAGAGCGGATGTGAGTTGAATTATAAAGACAAAACAGGTAAGTTTAATTAATTTCATTTAAATAAAAAAATATGAATACTTACAATAAAGATTTTTTTTATAGAAATTAAATAAAAAGAAAAATTAACTTTCAAATATTGCTTAAAATATAGTCAATTAGAAATTAAAAAGAAAAAAAAAGACATTTCAATTTTAGAGTATGAATATAGAATACCAATATTTAACTTCATTCTAAATCTTTTTTTAGGTAAAACAATTTTACACAAAACAGATGATATTAAAGCTATTAATCTACTGTTGTCACTGGGTGCTGACATTAACATAAAAAATGATGAGGGTCAAACCCCATATGTTTATAAAACGAACAGCGTCTTCCCAGAATTAAAAGAAGTATTCATTGAACACATTAGAAAATTAAAGTTAGCTGGGCTTTTCGTAGATCAATTAAATGAAACTAACTGGTATAAAGGCATAAGCAATTATCAAATTGATAAGATTAAACAAGAAAAATTTGAATTAGATGTTAAACTTAAAGAAGAAGTCCATTTATCCTTTGATGTAAGCTATTTTTACTCTGTACAGTTTATTGTAAATTATAGAAGAATGCCTGCTGTCCAACGCCAGGCAATATGTAATATTTGCGAGTCAAATACTTTGTCATCGCTTTTTCCATTTACGTATGATTTGATAAACTTACAGTATAGAAAAGTTTGTGCAAGAACTTGATTACTTGAACCTGCTGCGGTTGCGCTTCAATCACTAACAGATCTAGCTATTCCCTTGCTTTGCCTAGAATTAATTTTTTATCACTTGAACAGTAATGATGATCTGATGAATTTGGTACGAGCAGAATATGGAAGTCTAGTATTTGCACCGTTACCCAAAAATTCAACATCTTTGTTTTGATCTAACCATTTAATTAAGAAATATAAAAAGTTCCGATTGTATATTTATTAAACCACATAAATTGAAACGAATTTAATCCAAATTAAGTTATTTATAAAAGAAATGAAGTTGAAAAAGTATCGCACAAAATATCTCATTGATTTTTGTACTCTATAGATATTATCAAATTTTAATTAATAACAGTGTAAAAATGAATTTATATGTTCTATTAAAATTGTGAATGAAGTTTGCTTTTTTTCTAAATAGTATAAGCGTGTATTTATATTGACATGTAGATAAAATAAACTTTGATTTAATAAAATGATTGACATAAATATATTTTAGTGATTAAGAGTTTATGAAAAAAAGGTTAAAAGGGTTTTTATTTTGAGCAACCCAATTACATAATTTTTAAAATCCATAAAATATAATAAATTAGTATCATATGATTGTTAAGAATCTTTCTGAAGACTGTTTTCAATACATGATATGATACATGATAAAACCTTTGCCACCTTTTTAGTTATTTCTTATTGTTTAGTACATACATTTTAATTACTTACTACACACTTATTTTTTATAACTCGCAATCAAACTTTATAATAATAAAAATGTTTGCTAAAGCTCTAAATAAGGTGAATATTCTTTTCAAATTAGATGTATATCGCATTGGAATAATGTATGTTAGGGGGAAATGAAGTGAAAAATTTGGAGAAGAAAAGCATCAGCTTGATGTTAGAAGAAGTTGATTTATCAATTTCTATAAATTACCGCCTTTACTCTGAAAATTTTGTAGTTGATTATAGGTGAATGCTAGCACATCAGCGTTAAGTAATATGCAATTTTTGTGAATCTAATAATTTGAAAGAGATTCTTCCAACAGTGTATAACTTAACAAAGCTACAATTCAGAAAAGCTCACTCAAAGACTCGATTACTTAAACTTGTTGCTGCTGTGCTTCAGTCACTTACAAATCTAGATTTTTCTGAACCCTGCCTTAGAATGAATTTTTAACAACTTGCTTAATAATGATTTGATAAATTTGGTGCAAGCTAGGAGTAATGGAAATCATTTATTATTTTCCTGTGTAAAATAAATTACTAACAATATTTTGTAAAATTAAATCTTACATTAGTAAAAAATGAAACTTGTTAACATTTCTAGATAAACAGCTTTTTATGTCTTAGGTATTATTAACTTTAAAATTATTGTTAATTTTTTTCTTAAATTTTTCATTTTTCAATTATTTTTTTTAAAAAACTTTTAGCTATTTACTCATTTCAACGTAAGTATTTAATGATGTATGTTAATTTATAAATTATAACATTTAAATTTTTTTTATTCCTATATACATAGATATTTTGTGTCAACGTAAAAATATAAATCACCAAATCTAAAAAATATTTATTTTTTTTAAATAAAATAAAATGAATTTTCAATTAAGCCAAAATTTAAAACGATATATAGATTCAGACGTATAAATTCGATCTCGCGAGTCGCACAGTCGCACTGGAATGTGAATCTCTTTCTTGCGTAATAAACCGCCGGCGACAACTTGCACAAATAATGTTTAGTCTCAACACTCTCAACTCTGAACTCTCAGACTGTTCGTCAGCCTAATACGTTATATATAAAGTAACACGTTCTTAATGCGAAAAAGTAACTCGTTATTCTATTCTCTCTAGTTCTACTTGAATTATTTAATGAATTAAAACGGGTAGCTTTTTTTTAATAACTGAAGTCTGTGCCTCAAAGAATTTAATAGAATTCAGACTGATTGAGACGAATTAGGCAATAAGTCAATAAAAATCTACTGTCATAACCTATGTTTGTTGCATAATGTTTTACGTACTTATGTATGCAGATCATTGCTAATTTTGTAGTATCGGTGATACAAATAATTCTACGAATCCAAATAAATAAGAATCATATATTATAACAAAGGCTTATTTCGTCTTCCTTGAAAAAACACCGGGTAAGTACTTAATATTTAAAATAAAAATTTACTCTTACCGTCGGAATTTTTTTAAAGATTTTGACATCTTTTAAAATTATCAATCACATTTAGGTTTTCAATTACAATAAAATATACAATAAAATACATAATATAAGATACCAAAGAAAAATTTGTAAGTGACAAATAATTAGTATTTAGCGAGAAGCATGTAACTGCAAGGTATAAATAAGTCGTAAAAAATAGGTTATGATTTTTGTTTAAATTAAAATTTTGGTACTGCTGGAATTTTTAGATTTTTACAATTCATACGATATTAATTTGTTTATCACTTTCTAAGCTTTTTAAATATAAATTAAATAAACAATAAAAATGCCATCTTACTGTATAATGTAATTTTAGATTTGTAAGCACTTCACTTCATTTCTTATCTCTTTTCTTTTTCAATAACAACAAAGCAGTGGCCTTGGCCCATGGGTAACGCTTTGGCTTTCTTCGAATTATTTTGAAAAGCTACGCAAAGTTAATTCTTTCCGAACGAGCCTTATTTTATTGTTTTTATATTTACGTGATATCACAATTTTCTAAATTATCATATAATATACTATTTTACCTATGCAAAAAATGTATAAGTTTTTATTTTAGAAAAAATTAGATTGTCTTTTACTTTACAATATTGCTTACTGAATTTATATGTTTGTATCTGGTGCGGTGCGTATAAAAAATAAGGTCAAAACATTTATTTAGTTTCAATTGTGGGTATCTGCAAAAATAAAAAA